>RJWK010012536.1:0-40297 GCA_004363435.1 Platanista minor
GGTGGACACAGCCTCCACCTGCAAGGTGGACACAGCCTCCACCTGCAAGGTGCTCACAGTCTCCACCTGCAAGGTGCTCACAGTCTCCACCTGCAAGGTGGACACAGCCTCCACCTGCAAGGTGGACACAGTCTCCACCTGCAAGGTGGACACAGTCTCCACCTGCAAGGTGCTCACAGTCTCCACCTGCAAGGTGGACACAACCTCCACCTGCAAGGTGGACACAGTCTCCACCTGCAAGGTGCTCACAGTCTCCACCTGCAAGGTGCTCACAGTCTCCATCTGCAAGGTGGACACAGCCTCCATCTGCAAGGTGGACACAGCCTCCACCTGCAAGGTGGACACAGCCTCCACCTGCAAGGTGGACACAGTCTCCACCTGCAAGGTGCTCACAGTCTCCACCTGCAAGGTGCTCACAGTCTCCACCTGCAAGGTGGACACAGCCTCCACCTGCAAGGTGGACACAGTCTCCACCTGCAAGGTGGACACAGCCTCCACCTGCAAGGTGGACACAGTCTCCACCTGCAAGGTGCTCACAGTCTCCACCTGCAAGGCGGACACAGCCTCCATCTGCAAGTTGGACACAGCCTCCATCTGCAAGGTGGACACAGTCTCCATCTGCAAGGTGCTCACAGTCTCCACCTGCAAGGTGTTCACAGCCTCCATCTGCAAGGTGGACACAGCCTCCATCTGCATGGTGCTCACAGTCACATGGGGAAGATGAACATGAGAACAGCTAGTTACAGTACAGACAGTACAAATTATGGAGACAGGCAGGAAAGTACATGGGAGCAGAGAGAATATAGTAATTGCTAATTATTCTGAGCGATTACTACGTTTCAGGTTCTGTTTTATTTATGATTCTGTGTTAAAAATTCTTTTACATATATTAACTCATTTAATCTTCATAACACATAACACTCCTGTTGGCTGCCAGTATTATCCCTGTTTTAGTTGCAGAAACTGGACACAGAGATGTGAAGTAACTTGCCCAGATCACATAGCTTTAGGGGTACAGCCAGGAGTCTGAGCCAGGAGGGCTGGCTTCAGAAGCTGTGCTCCTAACCACTAGTCTCTTAAGTGTCCAACTGCCATGTTTTGATGAAGAAAGTAAGACTCAGTCAGCATGTACATTTTGAAGAGGCCATGTGCCAAGTTCTGGGGCAGACAGCAAGTATGTCCATGAACAAATCAGATAATTTCAGGTACTGATGAAAGGCCGTGAAGCTTCATCAAGCGATACAGTAGCTGTGTTGGCTGGGGTGGGTAGCGAAGACCTGCCTGAAGCGGTGCATTCAAGCTGGGAACTGGATGTAGAGGTCAGCCCTGTGCAGGTCTGAGGGGTGGTGAAGCAGATAGAACAAAGAGTGGGTTCAAAGGCCTGCATGCTCAAGCCCCGGGGCGCTGCAGAGTCACGAGTGAGGGGATACTGAGATCAGGCCGGTGGGCGAGAGACGGTCTTTTAGGGCTGTGAAGGCCACAGTAATCGGCTTGGATTTACCCTACTTGTAGGAGAAGGGTAATGGAGGTCTTCAGTGGGAGTGACCAAATGGGAGGTCAGTTAGGAGGCTGATGCAGTGATCTCAGGGAGGCATGATGGTGCCATGGACTACAGTTAGAGCAGTGGAAACAGAGAAAAATGGCCATATTTAGGGTGTATTTTGGAGGTCGAGCTGTAAGGACACAGAGAGATTAGGTGACCAGCCAGAAGTCAGCTACAGGGTTTCAGAGCCTGGATTTAAGCCCACCCCCACTGACTCTGGTCTGGGGCTTGTTCCGTAGCCCAGCTGCTCCCATTGCTGGCCGATTCATGATTACCTGATTTAGGCAGACACTTATTTTTAGACAAGCGGAGGTAACCTTTAGTCTGCCCGCTGTCTGAAAAGGTGGAGCCTAATTTGGGAGGTGGCCCTGAGAAAGCATCCTTCCTGGGGACACAGCCCTGCCTACCTGAGAGGTGGCTGACCTCTAATTCTGTTACATTTGTTGGGCTGTGACTCAACAGGTCCCAGGTGCCTTCCAGTGAGCGGCTGCCCTACCGTTGTCACACCGTGGTATAAAATCATCTGCTGTGCGTCTGCCTCAGGCACTGGCCTGACTGTGTCGGACTCACCTCCACGTCCGCCTTGCCTCTCGCACAGGTCCTGGCACACAGTGGGAGCTCAGTCGCCGAGGGCTGAACAAGTGCCACGTTGAGACCTGCAAGCTGATCCCCTGACTGACTCTTCACACTGTTTCTTGGGAACTACTTTCCTTCCATGTCGCAGTGTCTTCAGCTGAACGCTCACCTCTTAAGACGGTTAAGAGGGCTGCTTGGATTGTAGCTTGGAATAGTTATGTTTGAGGTGTGAGAAGAAGTTTCCATTCTTTGTTGACAAGTGAGCTGCCCCCATGGAGCCGGCATGACCTCGTGATGGTCACATCATTGAAGCTCACGATTGTTCAGTGCTTTGCAGCTTTCAGGCCCCCTCCTGTCTGCTCCCAGTGCAGGGTGCTGGAGAGTAGAAATTGGAACCAGGTATCGAAAGCCTGGGGTTGAGCCCCAACTCTGCTTTGCTTTAACTTTCAGCTCACCCCGGTTCTATTATGTTTCTTTTTGTTTCCCCAGGCCCAGCGCAGTGCCAGTACCAGGTAGATGCTTGGTGTGTCCATGTGTAAAGGCAGGATTCACAGTCCTTGTCCTGGCTGCCCAGTGGACCTGTAGACATTTGTATGTTCTTTGGACCCCATTCAGATGATGTCATTTGCAGCTCATCTGGTCCCCAATACTAAGGAAACAGTCGAGAAGAAAATACCTCAGCTGTGTGGCTTGGGGCTGTTACAGGCTCACTGTCTTCAGGCCCATAGGCCAGGCCCTCCAAGTTTCCTTACTGATCCACTCCTCCATTTTCTAAGCCCTTTTTAAACCTCTTCTCTTCCTGAACATGGTAGTCCACACCTCTCTCTTTTTCAAAAGATGACCATGTCTCTTCCTTCACAGAGAAAAAAAAATAGAAATCCCACAGCTTCGAACCACCATATCTACAAACTTTGCTGGATCCCCCAGTTCTTCTGCCTCATGTTTCCTTCTCTTATTTGGGACTGGCTGTTCTCTCCAACTGGATCGCAGCCCACCTGCCTTCCTAAGTACCTTGTTCCTCCCGCTCAACTGGGTCCTTCCCAGCACCATTTAAATTTACTTTGATCACTCATTTCTTACAGAAGCACACAAAACACTCCCTAGACGTCACTTCCATCACCCAGCTGCTGCTGTGTCTCTCTGTTCCTTCTCACATCCAGGTTTCCTGAAAGAATTGTCTGCATTCACTGCCCGTGTGCACCGGGAACGCCCCTGCCATCTGGCATCGGCTCCCAGCCCTGTGCTTACTCTGTCCTTGCCAGGCTTCCCCGTGGCTCCGCCTCTTGCTCATCCAGGGCATGGCTCTACCTCTTCCCCAGCCGTTTGACCTGATCCCTCCTGCTTTACTGAGAAACCCTCCTGCTTGCTCAGGCCTCCTCCTGCCTGTGGCTTCTCATCCCCGTTGCGGGCTCCCCTCCCGCTGCCCTCGCCTCTGTCTCCAGCCCGCTTCTCTCTCACTCTACAACGCTGCCCTCCGCGGCCCTCACTCCCCCATCGTCCCCGTGGCCCTCGGTGTGCTCACGGCCCCGGGTTGAAATCCGCACACCTCATCTTGGCTGCCGCCTGGTGATCTGGCCTCCGGTGACTCCCCCGGCCTCATCTCACACCACACTTCCCGTTTCCACTGTGCTCTAACCCCTGAGGCCTTCTCCCGGCCCCTTCCTGTTCCCACTGCCAGCAGTGCCCTTCCTCTGGTCTGCACACCCTGCCTCCTTGTCATTCAGAGAGGCCTTCCCCGACCGCCCGGGGCTGATGAAGTAGCCTTTCCGTTGCTCTCTATCACATCACCCTCCCTAAAGTCCCTGCAGAGCATTTCTTATTTACTTGTTTATTTGCTTGATGATTGTCTTTTCCCCCACCTCCATTAGAACATCAGCTTTATGAGCATCTTGCTCGGGGCCAGCATATAGTCAGTGTTCAATAAATGTTTGCAGAATCGGTGACTGATTCCCAAATCTATATTTAACCTCGGTTCGCACTTCCGCGTTCCCGATCCATGCATCCGGGCGCCCGCTGGTCACGCCCTGCTGGATGTCCACGTGACGCTGGCACATCTGCACCACTCACTGCTCGCTCCTTTTCCTTCTCCCCAGAGCCTTCTGCCCCTCTGTGTTCCCTGTCCTGATAAATGACACCACCTGCCGGGGGCCCAGAGAGGCCTCGTTCCTGACTCTTCCACATGCCCGCTCTCCATCTGTTCTGCCCCGAATGCCTTTTAAACCGTCCACTTCTCTCCATACGCATCGCACCTCGCGTAGTCCAGGCCCCATCACTTCTCCCCTGCCTTACTCCAGCAGCTGCCAGACTCCTCTCTCCATCTGTAACCACAGTGATCTTTCAGAAACCCAGTATGATCCTGTTACCACCACCCCATCACAGCCAGTCCCTGGTGCCCATCATTAAAGGGTTAGCTCCTTAACGTGTTGTAAAAGCGCCTTCATAATCTGGCCCCTGGCTCTAGCTCCAGCTTATTTTGCAGCAATATTCCCCGTGTTCACTAAGTTCTTACCATAATGAACTGCTGTATTCCAACAAGCCTTGTCCCCTCTCACATTAGGGAATTTGTAAATGCTATTCCTGGCACCTGGAACATAGATCAGACTGCCCACCCGACACGCGTGCTGCTCTGCCTGGCTAGCTGCTACTCACCACCCAGGTGTGCTTAGGAGAACCGTCCTTCAGGAAGCCTTCCCTGACCTCTCAGGGTGGGGGGGATCCTTCTGTTGTATGTCCCAGAGCACCCCGTGCCTACCTCTGTTCTCTTCTTTCTGTATCTTTGCCTCCCAGGTGCCGGGTCAAGCAACCCTTTAGAGCCCATAACTACTTGCCATGCCGGTGAGTGAGGAGGAAATCGACTTGCCCAGGGCCATACAGCGGGTTAGATCAGAGCTGAGCTGAACTGGGCTTTCAGGCTTCCCATTGTCTCCAGGGCTTTCTTGTCTTACCAAAATACAGTGTTGATTTGTTTTTTCTTCACTACAGCCAGGCGGGTTTGAAGCCTGTCTCCCATTGCGCCATACACTCCCCATTTTTAAGCTAATTATTTGAGCTCTTCCAGATTGCGTTTGACTGGTTCTTCCCATGCAAGCTGTCTGCTGGATTGAGATTGTTGGTATTTATTTTGTATGATTTTACCACATTTACTCGCATTTGCCGTATCAAAATGACAAAAGCCTTGGTGCTCACAGGGTTGGTGAGGATTTTCTCCTCTCTATGGTTTTTTTGTTTGTTTTTTTGTTTTGTTTTGTTTTGTTTTTTTATTTCTTGCGGTACGCGGGCCTCTCGCTGTTGTGGCCTCTCCCGTTGTGGAGCACAGGCTCCGGACACGCAGGCTCAGCGGCCATGGCTCACGGGCCCAGCCGCTCCGCGGCACGTGGGATCTTCCCGGACCGGGGCAGGAACACGTGTCCCCTGCATCGGCAGGCGGACTCTCAACCACTGTGCCACCAGGGAAGCCCTCCTCTCTATGGTTTTAAAGTCACTCCTTACCGTGTAGCAGAGGGACGTGGTGAACGCTGACACTGCTTAAGAAAGATGAAAGCAGGAGGGCTGGAGGAGAGTCTCGCTTTAATGACAAGCTCCAGAATGACAGTTAAACCTTATTAAGGTCAAATGACCTTTTGCAGAGTGTCTGAGTTTTCAAATGAGCCACAGCGTTGAGTTCTGGTTAATTTTTATAACTTTTTTAATAGGACCCATTAGCGCTGTTATAAACCTTGTTAATTAAGCAATAATCTCAAATGCTCCCTTGCAGAGGGAGACATTCCTGGCAGCTGCAGGTGATTAATATCTGGAGTCTACCGAAAGCCTTTTAATCAACCTCAGGGGCCGTTCAGTGCTCT
Organism: Platanista minor; assembly: GCA_004363435.1. Lineage (NCBI taxonomy): Eukaryota > Metazoa > Chordata > Mammalia > Artiodactyla > Platanistidae > Platanista > Platanista minor. The sequence continues at coordinate 5,962 of RJWK010012536.1, forward strand.
TACCCTCAGGAAACGAGAATGATTGGGATTCTGTGGGCGCCTCTGAAAACCTTCCTCCATCTGTACCTGTCTCTTCCCGCCTTCTCTCCAGCTCATGCCGGGGCCTCTCAGGGCCATCACACCCACTCCCCTGCCCCCTTCTCTCTCCTTTGCCTCTTTACCCACCCTATTACCTTTCAGAGAACTAGAGACCTAGAGCTGGAAGAATCTTCTTAGATGATTGGATTTGACATCCTGCTTTCAGACAGTAAGACTGAGACCCAGAGAGGTTCCCACTCGAGGTGGCACAGCAACTAGGGTTAGAGCCAGATTCGAACCCCTGAACTTGGAAACAGTCCTCTGCACAGGGTGTCTTCCTCATTTGGTTGAGCTTCCAGCAACGTCACTGCGAGTGTTGGCTTCCCCCTGGCCCTGGGCTGGGGAGGGAACCCCGTGTTCGGGTCTGTAGGTGAGACAGCGTGCTCACAGTTCTGTGAGACTGTGATCAGGGCTTTGATAGAGAAAAACCCAGGCGAGTATGGGAGCACTGAGGGTATAGGCAGAATGGGGTCTCCTGACTCAACCTGGTAGGTTCCAAGCAGGTTGAATCTGGAAGAATGGCTGGGGTTTAGGCAGGTGAAGGATGAGACGTGAGACCAGGGTAATCGGTAATCTGGGAGGAGATGAGCAAAGACCGATTTGTGGGATAGCCTGGAGTGGGTCGGGAAATGCAGGTGGAGTCAGCAGAGGTAGGATCTTCTCATCTCGTTCCCTGTGGAAAGGCCAACACAAGACAAAGTGCAGATTAGTCAGGTTGGAAGCAGCCAGGAAGTAGTGAAGGTCAACTAAAAGCTTTCAAAGGCTTCTCTGTGCAAACCCTGATCCGCAGGGAGGAGATGGTGCCCCAAAGAAAGAAGGCATACGGCACATGCACCTGCAGCCTGGATGGCAACAGTAGGCAGGCCGGCCACGTGCCCAGGAAGGGCTCAGAGCGGAGGCCGCAGGGGATAGTGCCTGTACTTACCCCCTCTCTCCAGGCCTCAGCCATGTCCCGTGTGAGTGGAAGGGTTAATAGCACAAGTTAGTCTCCATGATCTCTCCTAGGGCTGATGTTCTGCTGTGCACTGGCCTGCCAGACAAGACTTTGTTTATCCTGCATGGCAATTCCTCGAGACCGGGTTGTCACTGCTGTTTTATAGATGGGGAGGCTCAGGTTCAACAAAGTTAAAAATCTTGCCCACGATTACGTACCCCAGTGGTACATTCCCTACCCACACCCCTAGTCCCCTTATGTCCAGAATTATTATGTCCCCTTAGGTTTCCCAAGAAAAGCATTCATTCATTTATTCATTCACTCAACATACACTTACTGAATCTTGCCCCCGTGCCAGGCACTGTGCTAGGCCCTGGAAACAGACAGTGGCATATACATAAAATAACTGTAATAGCCTCAGACAGGGGTAGTGCCCCTTACAGCTTGAAGAAGGCTTGCAAAACGCTTGTTTCACATCCCTCATGGCAGCCTTAAAAAAGATCGTGTGTGGTTTGTTATCCTTGTTTTATGAGGTGAGGAATCTAGGGCAATGATTCGCCTCAGGTCCCCATGCTAGGAAGTAGGCCAAAGTCCAGCTTCAGTCAGGTCCTGTCTGAGGCTCACTCCCTGCTTCATCACAGCAAATGGCAGCGTCAGTAAAAGTGGCCATCCTCAGCCTCATTAGTAATCACCTCAGTGAGGTACCACTTCACGCCCGCCAGGTTGTCAGAACCTTAGTAAGCTGACATGGAGTGCTGTTGGAGATATGGGGCAGGCAGTCCTTGCACACACTGCTGTTAGGGGTGCCAGGCGGCACAACCATTGTGGAAAACAGTTTCCCAGGTATCACCCAGTAAAGTGTAGTATGCACACACCCTAACACTGGGCAGTTCCAGGCTAGGCCCATACTGAGCATTTCCTGCATGTTTGTCCCAAGAGACATGGCTCAGGGTGCCTGTAACTGCAGAACATGGGAAACCATCCAAGTATCCATGGACAATAAAGTGGGTCAGCTGATTGTGGGCTAGTCAGACAGTAGAACACTACTCATCAGTGAAAGTGAATGACCTGCAGCTATACATACACTTCAGCACGGGTGACTCTCAAAACTGGAATGTTGAATGAAAAAAAAAAAAGTCGGATATACAGAGTATGGATACACTTGTACAAAGTTAAAAGTGGGAAAAGTATCACCATGCTATTTAAGGATGTATGTGTATGTGTTAACACGAAAAGCAAAGCAAAAATTGAGGAGAGTGGTTACCTCTGGTGAGGGCAAGGAGAGGGTGGTGTTGGGGAAGGGCACATTTAGGGGCTTCCGAGGGACCAGTAATGGTGTCCTGTGAAACGGGAGTGGACACATGGGTGTTGTGTCATTATTTTTGAAGTGTAAATTTACAGTGTATATCTACTCTGTCAAAAAATTTAAAATCCAGCCATGCCAGATATGTGAGTTGGTACTGTGGAAGTATGTCAGGAGGCATACTTCCATTTTCCTTTCTCCCCCGTAAATATATGTACTCGGATGTACCATTAATCCTTGGCCTTCTTGTTTCTTTTCCCCGTCTAGAGTGTTTGTACGACAGAATAGCACAAGAAACTGTGGATGAAACTGAAATTGCACAGAGACTCTCCAAAGTCAACAAGTACATCTGTGAAAAAATCATGGATATCAATAAATCCTGTAAAAATGAAGAACGAAGGGAAGCAAAATATAATTTGCAATAAACTTTGGATTTTTCATAAAGCCTTTCTCGTTTTCCTTGTGTGGCGTGTGATTTGCGGGCGACGGTGTTGTCCAGATCAGACCCCACCATGCGTGCTGGTGTGTAGGCGGGGAGCCAGTAGGGTTCTGAGGTCAGCGCCTTGTTCTGAACTTGGACGTCCCACTCCAAGAAGGCAGATGGATTTGCTGAGACTCAGGCAGCAACCTGGCGCCAGTGTTGTTCTGGGGATGGTGAACGCGCTGTCTTTTCCGAGGCGGATAAAGTGTCTCTGAGTTGCCTATCACTTGGCCAAGAATTTGAGCTGATATTTTTACCGTTCAAGGACTTCTATCTTTGTTCCTCTATTTTGTTCTATAATAAAGCTTCATTAATTCGTTGCTGTAGACGATCATTGGCCTCATTTATTTAAGGATGGATATTAAGTGTACAGTGGAGGTGACCAGTGTCCTTTGAGGGGCAGAACATTCAGGTTGAAGGAGAGAAAATTCACAAGGGATGTGGTTACTGTCTACAGATCTGAAGGGCTGTCTCGAAGCAGATTACTTTCTCTTACCTCAAAGGACAGATCTAGGACCTGTCACTCAAGGTGATCTGAGACTCCCCTTTCCTGATAATTTGAGTCAATCTTTGTAAAGGAGTGTCAAGGGGTGGTAATGTTAGATGTGGTTCAGGATTACCTTCAGAAAGTCAGGGGCAACGTCACCTGGTGTCGGTTCGTTCATCCTATCTTGTATCTCACGTGATCTTTCAAGTTGCATAATTTTTTTTTTTTGCGGTACGTGGGCCTCTCACCGCTGCGGCCCCTCCCGCCGCGGAGCACAGGCTCCGGACGCGCAGGCCCAGCGGCCATGGCTTATGGGCCCAGCCGCTCCGCGGCATGTGGGATCCTCCCGGACCGGTTCACGAACCCGTGTCCCCCGCGTCGGCAGGCGGACCCCCAACCACTGCGCCACCAGGGAAGCCCTCAAGTTGCATAATTTTTATCTCGTTCAGTAGCTGCGTCTCTAAAGTGCCTGGTGCCCAATCAAGCAGACCACATTTGATCTTCCTGTGGATTAACACTTTCCTTTCCGTAATGCCTATGAAGTCAGCGTAGTATGTTGGAAATGGCAAGGGTTTGGGGCTGAGGAGTTTGGGTTCCAAACCTGGCTCCACTGCTTGCTTTGGGCTTAGTGTAACCTCCTGAGTTTCAATTTTCTGTTCCGTAAAAAGGAGATAATATCTACTTTGCAGAGTTGCAACGTTGCAGAGTTGCTATAAGTTATAGAGCACTATATATAAGTGCTCAATAAATGTTGGTAGTCATTATTTTCTTCATTTCTGGTTATTGGCTTTTAGGCGATGGTTGGAAAACTTTGGCCTCTGGTTTCTCTAACGGTTTATCCACTAAACCATTAGATTACTGGTGGTCTATAAGCAAAAGCTCGGGGTCACTAGGGTGAGTAGTGGAGGTGGCTACCTCTTTGAGGAATTTTATTTTAGTACATAAAATAATTCTTTGTAATCTGAAATATTATATGCTTGCTAATAGGATGTATAGGTATGAACTTCCTTTTATGGTATTTTCCCAGTTCTCCACAGACTAGCGGTGTGATCTTGGACCAATCACTTAACTTCCCAGAGTCCTTACCAGTACAATGAGGAAAATAATGCATACCTCACAGGCTATGTGGTTACTTAAATAATAACAACAACAATAACAGATACTTAATATGTGCCAGGGCTTTTCTAAGTGTTTAACAAAAGTTAATTCATTAGGTAAGTAAAGTGTGTGACCCTTAGTAGTGTTCAGTAAATTCTTGTTGTTAAGATGTGTTCATTTTAATGGCAGGGGAGCAGCTTGGGCATGAGTAGTGTGAATGCATGAGAGGCTGGGACAAAGTATACATGATCTGAACTCATCCCATTTCCTTCCTAAGCATATGGCGAAGGTAACAAACACCCAGAGGCTCCATTTCCCTACAAAGACTAATAAGATACGATACCTGCTTTATAGGTGCTTTTAGCTTGGAAGGGAAAATAGTCATTGAAACACCTGTTTAAAAAAGCTAGGACATGGGAAAGTGCTTTGTGTAATATATGACACATACATCAGGGACAGAACAGGTTGTGAAAGACTGTGGGATCTGATTGTGACTGTACCGCTTCTGGGAAGGTCACTTGACCATTCTGGAGCTCGTTTCTTCCAAAGTGGAGACAGTGATCCCTAAATCAGGATTATTGTGGAGAGTAATCCAGGTAATATCTGGGAAAAGAGCTCCATAGGTCTCAAAGAGCCATGCAGATGTTAGCTGTCCTTAGCTTGCAAGGCAGAATGAAATCAAAAGTAGATGTGACAAGGAAGGACATAAGAGCTGTTTCTGATGGGGAATCGGGGCAGGGGAGGGGGCAGGTGTTTTTACACCCTAGTTAGACTGAGACTTTTTGAGCACCTGTTGTGTACCTGGTGCCCTGTGACTGTTATGTGAGGGCAGGGCCACCATTCTTACACCCATACAAAGGAGGAAATGGGCTCAGAAAACGTTAAGTAACTTCTTGGCCAAGGTCCCGGAGTTGTCAGCAGTGGAGCTGGGTCAGAATCCAGGTCTGTGCAAAATCTGTCCTTTTACCTCTTCCCTCGAAAACTGAGTGGAATATTATGGTCTGGGCTGAGAATCTAGCCATGTAATCTCAGGGCACATTTAGGAGAGTCCCAACTTAAGTAATCAATCAATGGAAATCAGTGTCATTAATTCACGCCATTTGAAGGGATGGGGAATAATAGTACCATTTATGAGGATCCACAGTTTTATTACATTCAAATACATACACAAAACTGAAGTTCATTTTGTGTAGTAGGGAGTTTCCCAAACCTGTCCAGTCTTGAGAATTTGCTGAGGTACTTAAAATACAGATTCCCGGGCTTTGGTTTAGGGTGCTGGATTCAGTAGGGCTGGGATAGAGCTGGGAACATGTGTTTTAACACAAGTGCCAGTTCTGAATAACACCAGTCTAGTAGACAGCATTAGAAGTCCTGTTTTAACAAAGGGACAAGAGTGTTTCCTAAGTAAAAAAGACATTCTCCTTCTAAAGTGCATGACAATATTTGAAATTGAGAATAAATTTCCTCTTATAAGTAGCTGAGGATCTGCCCTAAAACCTTGTTTAGAGTTACTCTTTCATGCTCACCAGATGCTGTTTAGTTGGACATGATGCAGAAGGTGACTTTCGGTGTAGGTGCCGATGATTTTCCCCTCACTTTTACACTTAGATTCTGTCTTTTGCTTCCTGTGACAGTCCAGTGAGTTGTGGAGGACAAGACATTCAATCCTGAATTGGCAGAGCCTGAAGTGATGAGGTTTGGGCCCTGTTTACAGAAGCCCCGGCCACAAGTTCTCTGTTTCCAGACCAAACAGAAAGATGTGGCTTGTTTATATTTTCTAGCTGAGGAAAGTGTGTTGTTAGTGACTGTTATGTGCCCATGGGTTTCTTAGATGCATTCCTAAATTATGACTTTTTTGGTAATTATAAAGAAATGAAAACCACTTTATAGACATTTTTGGAAAAATAAGGGAAATATTCCAAATTGCACAGCTGCAAGCATTGTGATGTATCTCTTCTAGTCCTTCATTGAAGAGCGTAAATGTGTATTTTACATACCTGTGGTCATAGCATATGATCAGGTTTGCATCTTTCCCTTTCTTTTTAACATATTGCCCTGTTGCTCCATGAAATTTATAGCCGTCAATTCGAACATCCCCCCAGTTGAACGGACATTAAGCTACAGTTGGGTAAACCACCTGGTCGGCTGTGGGGCTAACCCACAGGGATGCCAGTTCACGGGAGCTCTCTCTGCACCCTTGGGTCCGGCACGTAATTAAAGTGACCCAGGGAGGTGGATAAATGGCCGCCAGTGTTACAGGTGGTTTTCCTCTCTCCTCTTCTCTCCCCACGCCCACTCGGTCCTCACCTGTGTGTGCGCCTCTCCTGTCTCTGACCTGCTCTGACCTCTTAGACTGTGACCTTGGCCCTCCAGACACCCTGTGCTCATCCCACAGTGTGCAGTGCTCATGAGCTTTTCCCTGTGCACTCTGACTAGGTCCACTCCCGACCTTCCAGCTACCCTTGCTCACTGCAGCCCCTACCCTGCTACCCAGCCGGCCCATTGCCCTTCCTTGAATTTTTAGGTCGTTTATAAATTAAACAACTATGAAGATTTTTGTGTGCACAGTTTTTTTTCCCCCCCCTTTTATATTTTCTATCAGTTTCTTAGGTTCGTTTTACCTGGGTCAAAAAGGGTACCACTTTTATCCTTCTTGATACATATAATGGGCATGACCGTGTTTTAATTATTTTGCCAGCCTAACAGGTGAAAATTGTTACCTCATTGTATGTTCTTTGATTACTTCTGAGACTGCACATCTCTCCAGAGTTTGGTTTCTTGTTTATACAAAATAACAGCTTAACCTGTACGCATTTCCAGCAGAATTCATTTCATTTTCTGTATATAGTTTTCTCTGGACCAATGTGTTTACCTTGGGCATATTTTTACTTTTACATATGCCAATAGACATACCAACAGGTCTTTTCATCACTTCTGTTGAAGAGATTAATCAGTTTCTGCCAAACAGCTTCATAGGCTCATGGAACCTAAGGGTCAAAAGTGAACTTCAAGGTCCTCCACTCAGATCTCCTCTCCACTGAAAGCAAATGCCTTTCCAGACCATGCTGGAATTCTTCCAGGCATGGAGAATTCATCTTCCTACCCAAGAGTCCATCCAATTATTGTCATCACTGAGCAGTTCTTCTGCTGAGCTAAAAATCGACTTCCCTGAGACTTCTGAGGTCACTCAAATTCTCTCCTCTGAAGTCATGCAAAATGCTTCTGCTTATAGCCCTTTGCAGAGTTGAAGGTGACAATCATGTCTCTTCACAGACTAATAAATAGCTCAGATTCTGTTCTGCCATCTCTCACATGGGAGAGGCAGTGCAGGAAGGAGTGAGGACTGGATTTAGACAGCCCTGTGTTCAAATCTTGACTGCCACTTACTAGTATGTGACCTTGAAGAAGTTCTCAATCTCTCTTGGCTTTATAGTTTTCTCATTTTAAAAGTGGGAATATGGTACCTATCTCACAGGGTTGTTTATAGAGCTATATAAGATAATGTGAGTAAAGCACCTAGGCATTCAACATCTCTTAGTTCCCTAATCCTAAGAACTCTGACCATCCTGCTTGGTGTTTTATGGATGTGCCACTGGAAGGTAGGGTTCAGGACTGGACACTGCTCTAGGAAGGGTCTGACCAGTACTAACTAGAGCAGGTTGTCATCTCTTGCTCCTGGATGGCATATCTCTATTAGAGTGCCCTAAACATGAATTAGCATCTTTAGCGATAGAACTGTCTCACGTTGAGCTTATGGTCGCCAAATACTGCCCTGCTCCCTTTTATGGCTAACACAATACTTATCCCTTTAGTTCACTGTGTTGTAAGAGAACAAGCATAGATTTTGATGACAGAGGAACTCCCACCAAATTCAAATCATGAATTATTTATTTATTTATTAGACTAGAGGACATTGGGCAAGTTCCTAAATCTTCTAGCCCCAGTCACCTTGTCCGTTATGCAGTTGTTAATGTAACCACACTGACCTCCCGTGGTACCAGACCTACAGCCCTCACTATCCCAGTTGCGGGTTGCGGGCTGCAGTAAATGCGGTTGTTTTTGTCCCCTTTTTCCTTCCCTTATTCACTTTAGCAGCTATTTATACCCGCCTCACCTCCATTGTGTGTTCTTAAATATATTTCTTAAACAAAATACTGGATTTTGCATGCATCCCGGTTCCATTTCATCTTATTGGTTCCGGCCCAACATTCCAGCTGGTTGACATCTTCTTCTCCATTTGTGTTTAAAATACAAAACAAAATTTGAGGAAATCCAAAGCCAAAAAAGAAATCGAACCATAATCCCAAGAACCAAGCCCAACAACACATTCACTCCTGGGAGCCCCTCCTGCCTGTCCAGGGCCATACCTCTTTGTTCACGGCAGTTGGCCAGCCTCCTGTGATCCTGCCTTGTTCATTTAACATCATATGGGAAACATTTCCCCCTCTGCTGCCTGGTTTGTGTAGCTGCCATTTCAATGCCCTTCCTGACACTGGGTCATGATTACCTTCTCATCTCCTCACTGTACATTTCATTGTCTCTAGTTTCTTGCTATTAGAGATAATGCTGTCATGATCACTTATAGTTGTTTGTTTCTTAAATTCCCAGGAGTGAGCTAATTAAAGGGCAAGAACATTTTTATAGTCTTTTCCACGTTGTTGTTATATCTATGTTTGTAATATTGCTCTCAAAAATGTCAAGCCACGTCTCAAGGTGGGTGGACATGCAGGTGCCGTTTCCGCACAACTTCACCAGTGTTTGGAATTTTTAAAGAAGTTTGGCAAATTAGCTTTCTCTACAAAAGTACTTTTTCAACTTCTTCCTATGTGAATTGTCGATTCATATGTTTGCATGTTTGAGATCCTTATGGAATTTTATTCTATGTTATACTCTTCCTCCCAGTTTTATAGTATAGAAATATGATCTTCTGTATCTTCACCAAGTTATCAATAATAATGCTTAGGTCAGTGAAAAGAAAAGAACCCTGTGGTCCTCCGCTAAAGACCCCACTTTTCTTTACCAATAACTTTCTCTGAGCTGGATCAGTCTCGTAACTAGGACTCCTCCATCTAGATGTGATCAGGGAAGACCTCTAAGATGTAACATTTGAGCTTGCACCAGAAGGACAAGAATGGCCATGAGGAAATGATTTGTCTGTCGGTCCATCTTCCCCTGCCCCCCATTCATCTTCAACGAGTTGAATATCTCTAGTCTGTGCCCACCACTCCAACAGTCATTGCTGGTTGGGTCCAACAGGGAGCCACACCTCACGGGTGGTTCGAAACCCTGTGCTCTTTCCACCATTCCAGAATGCACTCTTTTGGCCATATCCAGTCTGGTACCCTGGGCATGTTTCCATTTCAGTAGCTAACGGGGAGAGAGATTCAGTCTTCTAACCTCGCCAACATCTGTATCCAGAAGTTCCCCCATGAGTAATTATGGAATCATTCAGTCATTTCACAAATATCTGAGTGTCTGCTAGGTGTCAATCACTAGTCTAAATGCCTGAGACATATTGGTAAAGACAATGACTTTAAACTCTAGTGGGAGTGGAATGAGATGGGTAGGAAGATAAATGGTAAATGTAATAAATAAGAAAACTGTAGAAAGTGATAAGTGCCATGAAAAAAGGCAAAAGTAGAGCAGGGAGGCAGATTGAATGTGTGGCGGGGAGAAGTGGAGTGCCCCGGAAGCTGAGATCAGCGTGGGGTAGCAAGCCCTGTCCAGGGCCCCTGCCACGGGTGTGGAGGTATCCAAGGAGTGTGAGACATTAATGGGACATTAAATCTGTCCTGTCTACCTGGAGCCTCACTCTTATTCCAAGGTGTGCACTCATTTGTGCCTGGGTCGTTAACTAGAGAAAACCTATCCTCCCCTGTCTTGAAGACTCAGCTCAAATATTTCCTCTAAGGAACTGTTTCCACCTCTTCCCAGAAGGACTCCCTCGCTTCTCTAGTTTTCTAAATCTCCTCCTTTCCTTCCCTGCCAGTCCCAACCTTCCCAGCATCTTAATGCTCAGAGCGTTGTGTTGTGATTTCTATTTAGTTGTCTCTTTCCCTGAGGCAGTCAGCAAAGTGAGATCAGGACTGTGTAAACTGATCTCTATACCCCTTTGCGGAGCCCCTACTGTGTGCTAGGTGCAGGAGATATAGATATGGACAATATTTGTTTAATTAACTAGTATTTATCGAGCACTTACTATGTTTTAGGCACTGCCGTTATTTTATTTCTCACACAACACTGTGAAGCAGATACTTCACAGTATCTGTATGACCATCCGCATTTCACAGATGAGGAAACGGACTTAAAGAGGTTGAGCAACTGGCCCAAGATGGCACCGCCATGACCAGGAGGATCCGGGACTGGCATGGAAGCCTGAGTGCCTCCAATGCCTGGCGTCTTTGCGACCATGCTTCGTGCTAGCTGAGATCGCTCGTGGACACAAACTGTTTCTTCTGTGCGGACCTTCCCAGCCACCTCTGCTCCATGACCATTTCCTTCTCCTCCCTCCAGGAGGTCTTCAGTGCTCCCTCCACGGTCTGGGTGGGGGACGCCTCCCCCTGCTCTGTGGCACCCTCTCATGCCCTCTGCTGGCCTTGTCAGCCCATATTGTCATTGTGCGTCCATCTTTCTCACTGTGAGCCCTCCAAGGCAGGGCCACTGTGTGTTCACATCTGAGTCCCGGGCCCAGCACTGAGCCCAGTGCTGAAGAAATTCCCTAGAATCCTGGCCCCTGATGACCACAGGTGTGGGAAACCAGGGAACGAAGCAGTTCTTTCTGCCTGGGGATTTAAGAACTTGAGGGATGAAGAAAGTCCTTCAGAGGGTGTCATGAGACCTTCCTGGTCTTGTTCCCCCAGGAGAGACTGTCACCAGGTCAAGAAAGGAGGAAAGGATTTGGCAGAGGTTAAATTTGAGGAATCTGACCTCACACTGCCTGGGTCTCACCCCGGGATCTACCAGTTACCAGCCCTGCAACCTTGGGCAAGTTATTTAATCGGTTTGGGCTTCAGTTCCCTCCTCCATAAAATGGAGGGGTCAGTTCCTATGAGCATTAAGTTAATTTCTATAAAGTACTTAGAACTGTACCTGACACACAGTGAGCACTGTGTAACTGTCTGCTGTCCTTGTGAACAAGGGGCAAGAGGTGGAAGAAAGTAGGTGTTTCAAGGAGTGGAGGTGAAGTTGGTATTGGGGAGGAGGCTGGAGAGGTGGGTAGGAGCAGGGTCCTGGGAGGGCCTTGGTCCCAGGCTGAGGTGCTGGACTCTGAGGACCAAGGACAGCTGCTGAAGGGTCATGCTGGCAGCAGTGTGGTGGCGGGTTTGGAGGGAGAGAGAAAAGTCAAGGAGGTTTTGGGAATAACCCAGGTGAGAGATGGTGAGGGGCAGGTGCCCACTCTCCTTCCTCCTTAAGTGTTGCCACTGCCAGGTGGGAACCAGGCTGTGAGCACCATCCTGCAGCCGTCCAGATGGGGAGTGCCCAGGGAAGCTGGGTCTTCATGTAGCTCCCACGCCCTGAACTCACTCTGTGCAGACCCTTGTGGGGACTCAGCCCGTGGAGGGCGGCAGACCCAGATCGGGGAGTTGAAACGTGTCAGGAGAGTCGGGGGGCAGATTGCAGGGCTGTACTTGTCTCTGTGCCAGGTCTTCCCTAAGCACTTCCTTGGTAACGTGGAAACAGTGTGGGTGTGAAATGAGACAGCGGGTTTGAACTTTCCTCCACAGCTTTCCAGTAGCATGACCTTGGCCAAGTTACTCAACCTCTGGGTCCTCAGATTTATGAACTGTGGAACAAGAATAACAGTGTCAACATTTTAGGCTGTTGCATAAAGTGCTGCGCACATGGCAGGCACATAGTAGGTGCTCATTAACAGGTACTGTCCTACCTCTCAGGGAGGGCTGCGCACTCAGCCAGGAGCATCCCACTCGCCTGGGCTGAGGGTGGGTCTGGCACTTCCTGTCTATGAGCCTCCGTGTCTTTGGTTATAATACATGCATGGCGGTCTCTGCTCCACCAGCCTCTGAAGCTGCCACGGCCTGGCAGCATCATGGCCAGGGCAGGGCTTGGAAACCACGAAGCATTCCAGGTGTGGAGGTAGGTCCCCGTAGACCTCCTGCGCCCCCTGCCTCTCCGTCCTGGGAGGCAGCCGATCTCAGCCTGTGATATGTCCTTTCCTGAAACGGTGGGGGGAAGCCCCTGGCCCTGAATGTGAAAAACCACAAGTCACTACTGAGAGGCTATCAGCGGAGCCAGCAGGGAGCCTGGAGTTCTTCTTCCCAATGGCTCTTTAAATTATCTTCATTTTGCTGACTTGTACACTTTCTGAGCTAAGGAGCTTTGGGAGATGGTTATAGGCCATTTAAGCAGAAAGCAGCCTCACTGGCTCCAGTCTCTTTGGGGGGAGGAAGAGATGTAACCCTTTGTAACCCAGTCTGGTGCCTCCTTCCACAGGGCCCAGGAGTGCAGGTGGCCTCTGCAGGGTGGGGCTGCCTTTCAGGGAACCTGGTCCAAGACCAAAGACACCCTCCCCAGATTTCCAGTGTCGGCCAATCAAAGGCACAGATGGAGTAGAAACCCAGCCAGATTTGGAGGGGAGGTAGCTCCCTGGGTTTCAAATTATGATTCTAAGGTGGCTTGTTTTCTTTCTTTCTCTTTCTCTTTCAGTCTTTTCTTTTTTTCTTTTGTTTTTAAAATTGAGCGTTTGACCTAGACTTCCTTTTTCAGAGTGAGAAAGGCAGCTGACAGGAGCCTGCTGATGCCTCTCCCGTGCCCTTTCGTCTGCCCGGGATCAGGGATCTTTCCGTTAGCTTTCTTGAGCTCCTCCTGTATGTCAGGATCCACACTGAAGACTTCATATATTTAATCACCATAACAAGAATATTTGGGAGTTGGTGTTACTGTCTTTATTTCTCCTGGTAAGGACACTGCAGGTCAGAAAGGTTAGAATTTTTGCACAGGGTCACACAGCTAATAAGTAAGAGGGTCAAGATTCAATTCCAGGTCCTTCTGAGACCAAGTCCACTGTTGCTTTCATCACAAACTCAGTGCCTTCTAGTAATCAGCACTGACAGAGCCAGCAGGGTGCCAGACCCTGCACTGTGTGACAAAGAGGAGTGTCCCTCCTCCCCGGTTGGAGTCTAGCTGTGTTCAAGGCTCACCTATATGTGCAAGGTTTCCTTGTAAAGCAGCACAGGATGACAGAAGGTGTGGAAGCAAATGTCCAACAACAGGATAGTTATACACATTGCATGCATGTGCATACACACACACACACCACACACACACGTATGTTGACTTTCTTCATAGAGTGAAATACCATGCAGCAAAAAATGAACCAGATCTCCATGCATCACATAAATAAATCTCAAAAGCGTAATGTGCAGTCCAAAAAGCACGTGGTGGAATGAAACTTAGAGTTTGAGACTATGTACATGAAATCCTAAAACGTGCAAAAGGACACTATAGGTTCTTTATGGACAGACAGATGTGCAGGCACAGTGTGAAAACTTGGGCAGGAAGCATACAGCCCAGCTTATCAGGGTTGGGAGATGGGGAAGAGTGCAATAGAGGCTTCTGTAATGTTTTAACTATTTAAAACAAACAAACAAGACATCCAAAGAAAAAAGCAGAAATCGAAAAGGTTCCATACGTTTCGCCTGCGAGGGTAACGGGAGTGGGGTTCGCGACACACACCTCCGCTTCCGTGTACCTGGAGGGCAGAGCTGGCCTGAAGCTCAGAGTCCTGTGGGGATTGGCCTTAACTCCCCCCTCACAGGCTCTTGGGAGGATTAAACAAGGGATCAGTCGAAGCATTTTCAACTGTAAAATGTTGTAGGAATGTAAACTGATGTCACACACTTCTGTGCTCTCTTCCTGTCTGTCTTCCTGAGTAGATTGTGACTTCCTGGTTTCTGATTCATCTCCTGACCCCAGCCTAAGCTCAGGGAGCACTGCTGGCCACGGGCCAAGACTCTGGGTCTAACAAGCCTTGCCCGCAGTGCCTTCTCCCTGACCCACAGGCCGTCTGTGGGGGGAACAGCTCATCCCCAGTGTCCACCCCGCGTGGACACATACAATTGATCGCTCGGAGCAGTGTCGGGCACTGAAGGAGAGAAAGCTCGAGAAGAAACCAGTCCTGGGTCCTGTGGGTGAAGGGTGAAGGATGCATAGTGAGAGCCCAACCCTCCCAGGCTCTCACCTCTGGTCCCTGGCAAGCACCCTCTCACCAGCATGGACGGGCTGGGAGCAAAGGCTGTGTAAGTGACCCAGTCAGGTGAACAACCTCCCTGAACTGCATCCCCACAAAACCCTTACTTGATCCTTCCATGGCCCTATGAGATGGTTGTCACCACTCCCACTAGGAAGATGAGGATGCTGAGGCTGGAGTGGTAATAATGGGCAGAGTCAGATTTCAAATCCCAGTCTGGTAAATCCCCAAACCTGTGCTCTTCTCCAAGGACCTAGGTGTCTCCACGGTCTGAAGGCAGAGCTGTGCTCAGAGAATCCACATACGGCAACAAGATGCAAACCCCGCGCCCTCCCGTAATTCAGTCCACTGGTGGCTGAGGCAGGGACTGGAGTGAGATAATCACGTTTCAGAGCCGACCAGAGTGGCTGCCACTCAGAGGTCCCTTTGTATTTTGAAGCTGCCGTCTCTAATTAGACTTTGCCTTAATTGCAAGATTTCCATACACCAGTGACCGCGTGCACTCTGTCTGGGGATAAACACGTCCATCAAGCGTGAAGCCAATTGTGGCGGTTGCCTTGGCCCCATCATCCCATTCGCTTGCTCCACGGCAGTTCCTCTGCGGATGTAGCTCAACCTTCCCCTGTGAAAGTGCTCTGGGGCCCACATTTTAATCAAACGCGTACTTGCCTCTAGGAATAAGAGTAGGGGCACGACTCAAAAGTGATTACATTTAATAACCAAAAGACCAGAAAAAGTCTGCTTTTCAATGCATAATTTCACCAGATATTTATTTGTTTCATCATGTGGCCACGTTCTATATGCTGTATGGGGACATTTTATTAAAAATGCCATTTATCTTACCTGCAGCAATAAGGGACATGCACACCTTCTTTTTTTCCTCCCCACTGTGTTAAAAGGCATTTGTGGTTATTAAATTACTCTTGATTAGAGGAATGCCTGTCTCCAAATTTACTCTGAAGCATTTCAATGAAATGGTCTCAAATGTTTATTCACTCATCAAATACTCACCAAAGCCATTGGGGCCAGGTGCTGTGCTAGCACGGGGATAGTGAGGTGGGGCAGCAGTGACTCTCTGCCTCCCAGAAGCTCCTGGGACATGGGACAGGGGAGTGACAGATGCATCCCAAGTCCTGACACAGGGCCTGGCCCCTGGGGGCTACTCAAGCAGTTTTTGTTCAAGAAATGAATGAATGAGGGGAAGGGTAGAGAGAAAACTCGAGCACCTCAGTGTTACAGAGCTGGGCCTGAAGCCACATGAGGTACTGTAGGGGCATAAAACAAGGGCTGGTTGGCTGTCCTTGCACATCCTAGAGGAGGTCACTGCTGAGCTGACTCTCAGGTCAGAGCTGGGCCCCGGGAGTGGCCTAAGGCATTCCAGGCAGACAGGATTGGGGAGGTAAGGTCTGCAGTCCTGGGCCCGTCTCCCTGCAGACGTCCACATGGCTGCCCCCACTTCCTTCAGATCTCTCCTCCACCTCCCTCATCAGAAGCGCTCTCCTGGACCACCGTCTGGAAGAGCAAGCACATCGCGCCCCACCCCAGGGCACTCTCACGTCTTCTTCTGCTGCTTTTTCTCCCACCCTGATGTATGTGTTTGAATATTGTCCTAAGGTGAGGCGTCACAAGAGCAATGACTAGAAGAGTGCCTAGCATACAATAGGGGCTCAAAGTTGGATAAATGGATGGGGGGTAAATGAATGAGGGACTGAAAAAGCTTAGTAGTTTCTCAGCACCTTAAGAGGTCCAGCTTGGGGTCTGAAGTGCAGGGTCTGAGTGGGGACTGCTGAGAGACAAGGCTGTGGGGTGATGGGGGGCCAGGGCCCCCGGGCCTGCAGGCCTGACATGCCTGTTTAATGAGCTGGACTTTGCTTTCAGGCGGCAACAGGGAGTCACTGAAGGGTGTTGAGCCTGGGAGTGACGTGGTTTAATTGGTGTTTCAGAAGGACCACTCTGGTGGAATTGTAGGTGATGAACGGGAGTGGGGGAGACCGAATTTGGGAAAAGAGTTAGGAGGCTGGTCGGATGGTCCTTGCAAGAAATGTGGGGACCAGAGCAAAGCAGTGGTTCTGGGAATGAAGGAATGGGCAGGGAAGGTAAGAATGGAAATATATATTTGGGGTTAAGCCACTGTGATCTGTTGATTGGAGGGGAGGGGGAGATGAGGAAGACTGGGTGATGACTCCCCTGTTTCTGGCTTGGCTGAGCAGGTGGGCAGTGGTGTCCTCCACTGGGAGGGGACTGGGGATTTGTCTTCCCTGGGGCGCTGTGATGGGGCCATGGAGAAATATTTATTCCAATAGGAATTCATGGCTGAACATGAATCACATTGTTGAAAAGCACCATCCAAATGTGGGTCTCATGTTTTGGAGCCCTTGTTGAGCCCTAGAAATGCAGTTGGCAGGATTGCCTTTTGGTGAAGTGATGGCCTATCTAGTGAGGGGCCACCCAGAATCTGCCTGTTTCTACCAACTGCTCATGACAAGGTGTCCAGCCTTCATCCCCCATTCCCTTAAAGATTGCCATGTAGTAATAGAATAAGCATAGGATTTTAGTTCAGATAAATAGACATGGGTCTCACCTCCATTGTGAACAAGGCTTGGGTGGGGACATTTGTTTTCCCTAAGCCTCAGTTTCATCAACTGTAAAATGGGCATAATGATGCTGTCTATCTTGCAGTGTTATAGTGATGATCTAGTTGTGGAAGGGATGCAAGCAAGCTCAGTAAACTGAGAAGGAACATTCAGTTGGAAGAACTCAGCAAATGCCCCAGAGAAGAGGGGGGGTGGCAGGCAGGCCTAGGCCCAGGACTAAGTGCCATTGGCAGAGGCAGAGGTGGGAGCAGCTCTACACCCAGCCTGTTCCACAGGGTCTTCCTCAGAACCTTGAAATCGGTCCCTCCAGCCAGCCTCTGCGGGACCCTTCCAGAGAGGGCTGAGCGTCCCTACACACAGAGGATGCTTGGGGCTCATTCCTTGAAAAGCTTTGCCTCCAGGGAAGCTCCCCATTCCCCTCTTCTTGTGACCTACCAACCTCTCCTCTCCAGGCACCCTGAGCTGCTCCGTGCTTCCCCTGTCCTGCCCTCCGCCCCACTCCACTCCCACCCCTCTCCAGCATGAACAAGCTTCCCCACCATCCCGGCTGCTTTGCATGGCCCTCCTGGCCGACGCCTGGCTATTCCCTGAGGACGGCACTCCCCCTTGCACTCTTCCCATCTGTCTCTTCTGGGTCGGCTCCTGGGTCACTTCTCACCTCAGGTGATGGCTCTTCCAGGAAACTCACCGAGTGCCAGGTCCATCTAAGTGCGCCTTCCCTGGGTTACCATATATCAGGGCCCTGCTCACAGTTGGTGAATTCTATTTGTTTCCATGTCTGTCCCGTCCACTAGACCAAGGCCTTCTCAAGGACAGCGACTGTGTCTTCTTACCACGTGGCCTGTGCCCTGCACAGCGTGGCACAGCAGGATGTGAGTGTCTGCCAAGAGTGCCAACACCCCTGTCTGCTGGAGACGGGGTGCTCACTGCTGTTCCTCCAGAATAAGGGGACACGGCACCCTGACGGTGGCCAGCAGGTCTTTGGTGGGCCCTGGGGGCAGCAGGCCGGGTTGCAGGAAAGACTGCCCCCCAGGGTTTCCTGGGCAGCGCTGTCTCTCTCGTGTGCGCTCCTCTTTTAACCCCATTCACGGGGGCCACAGCCGCGTAATTGGATTGAGCAGACACTGACAAGGTCAATTTGACAATTTCATTAATCTTTTATTAAACACAGGCCCTGAGCTCCAGCCAGGCTTGTCTGCACGCCTCTCTGGAACGTGCCTGGCATATTCTCGTCTCGTACGCCTCCTCCAGGCTGGAGGTGGACAGGGATGCCACCAGCTGCTAGGGGCTTTCTGGCGGCAGATCTGATGCTGGGCAGGGCCCTTAACCGCTCTGACCAGTGGCCGGGGGCGGTGCAGTGGATGACTGTTAAGCACTGTACTGAGCATGCTCGGTGCTCTGCATTATTATTATTCTTGCTTCTACTACTATTAGCAACTCAACAACCTCAAGGGTGGAGATTCAGACCTCATTTTGCTAAGGAGGAAACTGAGTCCCAGAGAGGGCGGGGTTGTGCCCATGGACACAAAAAGCAGCAAAGAGTGGGAGTGGAAACGTTAGGAAAGGGCCGGGTCCTGAGAGCCCCTGTGCCTCCCAAGGCAGTTCTGAGGATTGGAGGCAATGGTGGATATGATGTGACCCACCCAGGGCCTGGCATGCAGCACACACTCAACACAGATTTGTCAAGTGAAAGGATGAAGGACTGCGTATGGGAAGTGTGTGTGAGCTGAAGGCTACTAGAGTCTCAGGTCACCTCCCTGGGGCAGAAGGGAGTCTTGCAGTGGACTGAGCACTTAGGATTCAGAGAAGCAGGAGGCAGAAGAGGCTCACAGGTGAGGGAAGAGCAGAGACAGAGGCCGGGGTGAGTGTGATGGGGAGAGGGAGGTGGTCCAGGAAGATGAGGCTGGCGGGGGGCCACATCCCAGGGCCAGGGGTGCCATGGAAAGGGTTCCAGCAAGGAGTCACGTCACCCAACTCGGATTTTAGAAACCTCACTCTGGCTTCGGTGTGGAACGTCGGAGGAGGATGGACTAGAGACAGAGAGGTCATTAGGAGGCTGCTCAGGAATCCAGGCAAGAAGAAACAGAAGCTGTGGGGATGAGGGGGGCAGGGAGGGGCTGGAAAGGGATGCCAGATACAGGGCCGTGTGACTTCCGGTGAAGGCACTGCTTGCTTTGGGGCTGGGGGAGCTGGGGAGCACAGTCCAGGCGGTCCACACTGGCAGTACCTGTCCCTGGGCTGAGGTGGAGCAGCACTTGCTTGGAGAACCCATCTCTCTGCTTCTGAGCCTGTTAATTAGTGGGGACAGACAGGGTGTCAAATGATGCCTTCTTGGCACCACGATGCCTGGTACTTATCTCCATGACTGTAAGCTAACGGGTTCCCTTAAATAGCAAAGGTTAATGAGTTTCACGGTAAGACCAGGGATGCTGGTGCCCACAAACTCACACACAGGAACTGACAGTGTCCCCAGAGGCACAAGAGGTCATCAGAGTGCTCGGCCGGTTTGCTGTGATGTCACTCAAGGCCTGAACCAGTCTCATCTCCAACATGCAGCCTTTTCTGGAATCTCTGAACATCAAGGCTCTTCTCCTTGGCTGATCTCTGCTCACCCACAAGTCCCCCAGGAGTGCGGCCCCAGCCTTGGCCATCCTCCAGTCAACAGACTCTGTGGATACCGTCTATGGGCCAGGCCTGTGCTGGGCCCCGGGACCTAGAGGGGTTCACCCACGGTTGGGCCCTGGAGGACCTCCAGTCAAGGGTGAGTAGTGCGGACAGACAGACAAACAAGGACAGAGAGTGTCAGGAGTGGAGTGTCTCAAAGAGGAGAGATGGAAGAATCTGTGTGAGAGATTGTTCATCAGGGAAGCCTTCCCAGAGGTGGTGATATTTGTGCTGGATTTTAAAGGATGCACAGGTGCTCCATAGGTAGACCAAGAGGGTGGTGAATTTTGGACATCTCTTGAAGAACTGCCTTGTA
This sequence comes from Platanista minor, assembly GCA_004363435.1. Lineage (NCBI taxonomy): Eukaryota > Metazoa > Chordata > Mammalia > Artiodactyla > Platanistidae > Platanista > Platanista minor. The sequence continues at coordinate 26,124 of RJWK010012536.1, forward strand.
TCCTAATATTGGTCTGATATCTGGTTATAAGATCCCTAAGCAGGTGGGAGAACCCAGCCCTAGTCCTTTTTGGACCTTCCCAGGGCAGGGCCTGGAAGGTACAAAAGCCCGTTGAATGGGAAGGCTCCTGGGGTCCCTGCCCCCAAGATGAAAGAGTGGAGGGAAAGAAGGGAGCAGGGGATAGAGAGAGAATGAATGGCAGTTCCCCAGGAGGGACCCTTAAACCCCATCTAACCAGGGTCTTCCCTGCTGGGAAACCCTCCAGAGCTCCCCGCCACCCCAGGATGAAACACAGCCTCTTCGCTCAATCAAAACCCTTTGTATTTGGTCTCTGATGGCTCACCGGCCAGCTTTCTCCCTCATGCTCACCTCCCTCCTCCAAATGCAAGGCCCCACACCTTCATGTTGTCCCCAGACAGTTCCCACCTTCAGGCCTTGGTCTACCTGCTTCCTGCCTGAAGGTCTGTTTTATCCTGTGCATACATTCTCCATGTCCTTGTCCACTGCAGTAAGAATTCTTCCCCAGGAGAACTTCAGTGCCCAGAGCCTTGTGCAGCCCCTGCTGTTCCTCTCCTCCCACCAACACAGGGAAGTGCTTTTCATCAAGCTTGCATCTGCTACTTACCTGCTTACTTGGGGCTGTATAGTGAATGAGTAAAGGTGCAGCCTCTCCAGTCAGATCGCCACTGTGGAGACTTCAATCCTGGCTTCACTACCTACGAGCTGTGTGACCTGGGGAGAGTTATTTAACCTCTCCATTCTCTGGTTCCTCACATGTAAGATGGAATAACAATAAGACCCATTTAATGAGGTTGTTACAAGGATTAAATTAGTTAATTGTGCAAGGCTCTGAGAAGACTGCCAGGCAGATAACAAGCGCTCATTATAAGTTAGCCATTGCTATTGATTTTTATTATTATTGTTTTTTTTAAATTGAAGTATAGTTGATTGACAATGACTCAGGTGTACAGCAAAGTGATTCAGTTATTACATATATATATATACATATATATATGTATTCTTTTTCAAGTACATTTCCATTATATGTTATTATAAGATATAGAATATAGTTCCCCATGCTATACAGTAGGTCATAGCTGTTTATCTATTTTATATGCAATAGTGTGTAACTGTTAAGCCCAACCTCCTAATTTATCCCTCCCCCTCCCGTTCTATTGATTTTGTTGTTTTTTTTTTTTTTGAGGTACGTGGGCCTCTTGCCACTGTGGCCTCTCCCGTTGCAGAGCACAGGCTCTGGACACGCAGGCTCAGCGCCCATGGCTCATGGGCCCAGCCGCTCTGCGGCATGTGGGATCTTCCCGGACCGGTGCATGAACCCGCGTCCCCTGCATCGGCAGGCAGGCTCTCAACCACTGCACCACCAGGGAAGCCCCATTCTATTGATTTTTTATTTCAAAAGTAATAAAGTACAATACAAAAACATTGGGGGAAAAACAGCCCAGAGTTAAAAAGAAATACCAACAAATGAAGAGGAAATAGGCAGTCTACCTGGAAAAGAATTCAGAGTAATGATAGTAAAGATGGTCCAAACTCTTGGAAATAAAATGGAGAAAATACAAGAAAGGTTTAACAAGGACCTAGAAGAACTAAACAGCAAATGGACAATGATGAACACTACAATAACTGAAATTAAAAATTCTCTAGAAGGGATCAATAGCAGAATAACTGAGGCAGAAGAACAGAAAAGTGACCTGGAAGATAAAATAGTGCAAATAATTACCACAGAGCAGGATAAAGAAAAAAGAATGAAAAGAATTGTGGACAGTCTCAGAGAACTCTGGGACAGCATTAAACACACCAACATTCGAATTATAGGTGTCCCAGAAGAAGAAGAGAAAAAGAAAGGGACTGAGAAAATATTTGAGGAGATTATAGTTGAAAACTTCCTTAATATGGGAAAGGTAGTAGTCAATCAAGTCCAGGAAGCACAGAGAGTCCCATACAGGATAAATCCAAGGAGAAACACACCAAGACACATATTAATCAAAATATCAAAACTTAAATACAAAGAAAAAATATTAAAAGCAGCAAGGGGAAAGCAACAAATAACATAAAAGGGAATCCCCAAAAGGTTAACAGCTGATCTTTCAACAGAAACTCTGTAAGCCACAAGGGTGTGGCAGGACATATTTAAAGTGATGAAAGGGAAAAACCTACAACAAAGATTACTCTACCCAGCAAGGATCTCATTCAGATTCGATGGAGAAATTAAAAACTTTACAGACAAGCAAAAGCTAAGAGAATTCAGCACCACCAAACCAGCTTTACAGCAAATGCTAAAGGAACTTCTCTAGGCAGGAAACACAAGAGAAGGAAAAGACCTACAATAACAAACCCAAAACAATTAAGAAAATGGTAATAGGAATATAAATATTGATAATTACCTTAAATGTAAATGGATTAAATGCTCCAACCAAAAGACACAGGCTGGCTGAATGGATACAAAAACAAGATCCATATATATGCTTTCTACAAGAGACCTACTTCAGACCTAGGGACACATACAGACTGAAAGTGAGGGGATGGAAAAAGATATCCCATGCAAATGGAAATCAAAACAAAGCTGGAGTAGCAGTTCTCATAGCAGACAAAATAGACTTTAAGGACTATTACAAGAGATAAAGGAGGACACTACATAATGATCAAAGGATCAATCCAAGAAGAAGATATAACAATTGTAAATATTTATGCACCCAACATAGGAGCACCTCAATACATAAGGCAAATGCTAACAGCCATAAAAGGGGAAATCGACAGTAACAGAATCATAGTAGGGGACTTTAACACCCCACTTTCACCAATGGACAGATCATCCAAAATGAAAATAAAAGAACACAAGCTTTGAATGATACATTAAACAAGATGGACTTAATTGATATTAATACGACATTCCATCCAAAAACAACAGAATATACTTTCTTCCCAAGTGCTCATGGAAATTCTCCAGGATAGATCATATCTTGGGTCACAAATCAAGCCTTGGTAAATTTAAGAAAATTGAAATTGTATCAAGTATCTTTTCCGACCAAAATGCTATGAGACTAGATATCAATTACAGGAAAAATTCTATAAAAAGTACAAACACATGGAGGCTAAACAATACACTACTAAATAACCAAGAGTTCACTGAAGAAATCAAAGAGAAAATCAAAAAATACCTAGAAACAAATGACAATGAAAGTACGACCACCCAAGCCTATGGGATGCAGCAAAAGCAGTTCTAAGAGGGAAGTTTATAGCAATACAATCCTATCTCAAGGAACAAGAAACATCTCAAATAAACAACCTAAACTTACACTTAAAGCAGTAAGGGAAAGAAGAACAAAACCCCCCCAAAATTAGCAGAATAAAAGGAATCATAAAGATGAGTCAGAAATACATGAAAAAGGAATGATGGAAATGATAGCAAACATCAACAAAACTAAAAGCTGGTTCTTTGAGAAGATAAACAAAATTGATAAACCGTTAGCCAGACTCATCACGAAAAAAAGGGAAAAGACTCAAATCAATAGAATTAGAAATGAAAAAGGAGAAGTAACAACTGACACTGCAGAAATACAAAGGATCATGAGAGATTACTACAAGCAACTCTATGACAATAAAATGGACAACCTGGAAGAAATGGACACATTCTTAGAAATGCACAACCTTCCAAGACTGAATCAGGAAGAAATAGAAAATATGAACAGACCAATCTCAAGCACTGAAATTGAAACTGTGATGAAAAATCTTCCAACAAACAAAAGCCCAGGACCAGATGCCTTCACAGGTGAATTCTATCAAACATTTAGAGAAGAGCTAACACCTATTCTTCTCAAACTCTTCCAAAATATAGCAGAGGGAGGAACACTCCCAAACTCATTCTACGAGGCCACCATCACCCTGATACCAAAACCAGACAAAGATGTCACAAAGAAAGAAAACTACAGGCCAATATCACTGATGAACATAGATGTAAAAATCCTCAACAAAATACTAGCAAACAGAATCCAACAGCACATTAAAAGGATCATACACAGGGGCTTCCCTGGTGGCGCAGTGGTTGAGAGTCCGCCTGCCAATGCAGGGTACGTGGGTTCGTGCCCTGGATCGGGAAGATCCCACGTGCCGCGGAGTGGCTGGGGCTTTGAGCCATGGCCACTGAGCCTGCACGTCCGGAGTCTGTGCTCCACAATGGGAGAGGCCACAACAGTGAGAGGCCCACGTGCCACAAAAAAAAAAAAAAAAAAAAAAAAAAGATCATACACAATAATCAAGTGGGGTTTTACCCAGGAATGCAAGGATTCTTCAATATACATAAATCAACCAATGTGATAAACCATATTAACAAACTGAAAGATAAAAACCATATGATCATCTCAGTAGAAGCAGAAAAAGCTTTTGACAAAATTCAACACCGTTTTATGATTTAAAAATCCCTCCCGAAAGTAGGCATAGAGGGAACTTACCTCAACATAATAAAGGCCATATATGACAAACCCACAGCCAACATCATTCTCAATGGTAAAAAACTGATACCATTTCCATTAAGATCAGGAACAAGACAAGGTTGCCCACTCTTATCACTATTATTCAACATAGTTTTGGAAGTTTTAGCCACAGCAGCCAGAGAGGAAAAAGAAATAAAAGGAATCCAAATCAGAAAAGAAGTAAAACTGTCACTGTTTGCAGATGACATGATACTATACGTAAAGAGTCCTAAAGACGCTACCAGAAAACTACTAGAGCTAATCAATGTATTTGGTAAAGTAGCAGGATACAAAATTAATGCACAGAAATCTCTTGCATTCCTATACACTAATGATGAAAAATCTGAAAGAGAAATAAAGGAAACCCTCCCATTTACCATTGCAACAAAAAGAATATAATACCTAGGAATAAACCTACCTAAGGAGACAAAAGACCTGTATGCAGAAAATTATAAGACACTGATGAAAGAAATTAAAGATGATACAAACAGATGGAGAGATATACAAAGTTCTTGGATTGGAATAATCAACATTGTGAAAATGACTCTACTCCCCAAAGCAATCTACAGATTCAGTGCAATCCCTATCCAACTGCCAGTGGCATTTTTCACAGAACTACAACAAAAAAATTCACAATTTGTATGGAAACACAAAAGACCCTGAATAGCCAAAGCAATCTTGAGAAAGAAAAATGGAGCTGGAGGAATCAGGTTCCCTGACTTCAGACTATACTACAAAGCTACAGTAATCAAGACAGTATGGTGCTGGCACAAAAACAGAAATATAGATGAATGGAGCAGGATAGAAAGCCCAGAGATATACCCATGCACCTATGGTCACCTTATTTTTGATAAAGGAGACAAGAATATACAGTGGAGAAAAGACAGTCTCTTCAATAAGTGCTGCTGGGAAAACTGGACAGCTACATGTAAAAGAATGAAATTAGAACACTCCCTAACACCATACTCAAAATGGATTAAGGATCTAAATGTAAGGCCAGACACTATAAAACTCTTAGAGGAAAACATAGGCAGAACACTCTATGACATAAATCACAGCAAGAGCCTTTTTGACCCACCTCCTAGACAAATGGAAATAAATACAAAACTAAACAAATGGGACCTAATGAAAACTTAAAAGCTTTTGCACAGCAAAGGAAACCACAAACAAGACGAAAAGACAGCCCTCAGAATGGGAGAAAATATTTTCAAACAAAGCAACTGACAAAGGATTAATCTCCAAAATATACAAGCAGCTCATGCAGCTCAATATCACAAAAACAAACAACCCAATCCAAAAATGTTCAGAAGACTTAAATAGATGTCTCCAAAGAAGATATACAGATTGCCAACAAACACATGAAATGATGCTCAACATCACTAATCATTAGAGAAATGCAATTCAAAACTACAATGAGGTACCATCTCACACTGGTCAGAATGGCCATCATGAAAAAATCTACAAACAATAAATGCTGGAGAGGGTGTGGAGAAAAGGGAACTCTCTTGCACTGTTGGTGGGAACGTAAATTGATATAGCCACTGTAGAGAACAGTATGGAGGTTCCTTAAAAAACTAAAAATAGAACTACCATACGACCCAGCAATCCCACTACTGGGCATATACCCTGAGCAACCCATAGTTCAAAAAGAGTTATGTACCACAATATTCATTGCAGCTCTATTTACAAGAGCCAGGACACAGAAGCAACCTAAGTGTCCATCAACAGATGAATGGATAAAGAAGATGTGGCACATATATACAATGGGAAAAGAAACAAAATTGAATTATTTATAGTGAGGTGGATGGACCTAGACACTGTCATACAGAGTGAAGTAAGTCAGAAAGAGAAAAACAACTACTGTATGCTACACATATATATGGAATCCAAAACAACAACAAAAAAAGAAAATCGTTCTGAAGAACTAGGGGCAGGACAGGAATAAAGACACAGGCATAGAGAATGTACTTGAGGACATGGGGAGGGGGAAGGGTAAGTTGGGACAAACTGAGAGAGTGGCATGGACATCTATACACTACCAAATGTAAAATAGATAGCTAGTGGGAAGCAGCCACGTAGCACAGGGAGATCAGCTATGGCAGATGACCTCTCAGAGAAGAGAGTATTTTGGAGACTCATATTGCTAAAAGAAGGGAATGGCCTTTAGGCTCAGCGTTTCCAATCTGTCCCATACTCAGTGGCCTAGATATTTTCCTGGAAAAGAGGTTCTAAGCATGGCCTCTCCAGACCTCAGGGACTCCACTGCTGGCAGAATGAAGTGTCCTCTTGTCGTCTTCTGGGACCCTCCCCACTAGCCCTCCCAGTCATTGCTAGGTTACTCCCACTGTGCCTCTGCATCTTTGTGCTGTGATGTCCTTGCCGTGTCTCAGAACCGTTGTGGCTTCCCAAGTCCTGTCTGCTCCTCTCACCCGGAGCAGCCAGTCCCTCTGCAGGGCTCCTGCAGCCCTTGGTTCACCACAAACCTCTGCGCAGCACCCACAAAGCCCCCCACCGCCAGCACCCAGCAGTGCTCACATCACCCCGCTGGTGTGTGTTATCCCACCCAGTCACAGGAGAGGCGGCTGGGCGGAGAGTGATGACACAGGCAATGCCTGGGTGTGAGTGAGGATCGTGAGACTCGGGCAGTTTTCCCACAGGAGACAACTTTCGAGCATACTGTGATCTTTATCCAGGACCCTGGAAAATCCTGGGTTACCTTGGAAAATCCCTTCACCTCTCTCTGAGCCTCAGTCTCCACATCTGAAAAATGGCAACAACACTGCCCTCATCACAGGGTTAAAAGGAGCAAACCTGTAGGAAATGCTCAACACATAGACCAGGCCCTGCCAATGCTCTTTCCCTGCCCCGCCTTCTTCCCTTCAGAGAACAGCACTCTCAGGGCAACAGAGTAAAATATTTACAGGGGCCAAAAAGTGACCCCAGACTCAGAGGGGAACAACAGAAATTGCCCCCTGCTGGACAGGGTGGACATGTAAGGACCCACGGCCCTCACGTAAATACCAGCCGGGGTCTCCCTGCCAGACTCTGATGTAAGCCCCCTGCACAGCAGTGCCCGTGGGCAGCCGCAGGGAAACGCCCCACTTCCAGCTCATGGAGCCTGGGCCTCTGCCATGATGATGAGGAACTTAACAGTGAGAAGCACACCCAGCACCCAGGAGTTTCTGCTGAGGAAAATTAGTCTTTGTCACCTGCTGTTGTATAATTAAAGCGGCTCTTGCAGCAGAGTGCTGGGATGCCCACCAGCAGCCCTGAAAATGCTCTCTGAACGATGATGCCCAAGGCTGGGGTGATGGGCCCAAGCACACGGCAGAGTCTCAGCAGAGGCCCCTCCCCGTCCCTTGGCAACGCGGGTCCAGCTGAAGTTCCTCACACCTGCCTGTTGCTGCTCAGCTGCTTCTTGCTGGGCTGGAAGCCACGTCTTTAGGCAGGTTCAGGGCAGGAAGGGGAGCTGCGGAGATGGCTGCTCTCTTGGCCAGGCTGCTTCACTCAAGGACGGCCTCAGCAGTGTGACCAGATGGCCTACACTGTTCCCCGCAAGTGAATGTTCCAGATGGCTGATGCTGACCCTCTGGAGCGTGGCCACCTTGGATACAGTCCCCCCCATGCTTTCCTGCAGCTGCCGAGGGGAACTGTATCCAAGGACTCTGAGGTGGGAGACCTTGGACACAGTCACTTCATTCATTCACTGATGCATCCATTTATTCATTGACACATTCACTCATTTAACCAATATGTATGGGGTTTCCACAACTTTCCTGGCCTGTTCTGAGTACTGGGTATTTAAAAGAGAGTATAAGAGTTGACGTCCCTGTCCTCGCGGGGCTTATATTGTAATGGAGGGAAGAGACAGAAAAACAGACCGACAGATAAATAATGGTAGGTTGTGATCAGTGCTTTGAAGGAAAGGAAAGTAGGGTACAGGATCCATGGTGGAAGGATGCTATTTTGGAAAGGGGATCAGGGAACTCCTCTCTAAGAAGATGGCATCCGAGCAGACACCTGAGGAAGTGAGAAAGCCATCCACAGGGACATCTTCAAGGCCAGCCCTGGATCTAGCCGTGGGCTCCACGAGTACAGACGCCCCAAGGCAGGAGGTGCTCAAGGCTTAGGTGTCCCAGGAGAAGCAGGGAGCCCAGGGATGCCTGAAGAGGGCCACCCTGGGGTTTACCCTCTGCTTCCATCTAGTCCCCATGCCGACCACCAAGTCTAAACAAAGCCAAGCCTGGTCTTCTAGTCCATGTGGGGCCTGCTTTCTCCTTCCACAGGAAGAACTCGCTTCACACCAATAGCACTTTACAGTTTACAAAGCCATCTCACTATCTCGACCCCATTTAATCATCATATGGACCTATAAGGTAGATCTTATCATCCCCATTTTCCAGATGAGGACATGCAGGCTCAGAGAGGCTACGTGGTTTGTCCAGGTTCACAGAGCCAGGGAGTGGCCTAGCTGCTATTCAGATCCATCCTCAGCATCTGACTCGTGTCCTGAGCCATTGAGCCCCTGGAACCCCCCTGCTTGGACTCCTCAGGCACAACTGTCCTCTTGGTGGACAGCCTCCCAGCCACCCGCGGGGAAGGCCAGAGCCTAACAGAGCGTGAGCTCTGTGTGGATGGGGGCCGAGGCAGCCAGAGCAGCAAGTGGGCTTTGTGGCTGCTTGAGGAGATCCAGAACAGGGCCAGGGGTGCAGGGGAAAGACAGGGGGTCAGGCTTTCTTCTGCAAAAGTTCAGTCAAACCTGGGAAATGCTCCCCATTTCTGGGCTCCAAACTTCAAGAGGAAAAGAAATCTGAAGAAGCAAGAGTGAAGATCGTGCCGGGAGGGTCTGCGGACCAGGCCTGCAGTGCATGGCCTTCACTTCCTCCCGACCCCTGAGGGCTGTCATGTGCAGCATCCCCCAGGGAGGCCGTTATGCAACCTGGCTGTGTGTGCGAAAGGGGATGGGGGATGTTGGCCGGCAGAGTAGTCTCTGTCCCAAGGCTGTTGCCACACGAGGGGTCTGTGTGTACTTACCCCCTCCACAGGGGAGGGAGGTAAGAATGGTGAACAGATTCCAAACAGCACCTGTGAGAATGGCAGAAACAAGGGCACTCTTTTACCAGGAGCAGAGCAAACCCAGCTCCCCTGATGTGGGCAGAGCTCTCTGGGGAGTACGGTGTCTCTTGAGTCCCAGAGCTCATTCCAGGAACCACCCAGGATCACAGAGGAAAACTGTGCTGGGACGAGCACCTGAACTCTGGTCCTCACCTCTGTCTCCCCAAGTAGGCTGAGAACTCCTTGGATACAGAGACTGACATATTTGGGGTTCCCTGAGTCCAGCACGTGCAAAAGCCCAAGGGTGCAGGGGTTGGGGGCACAAAAAACAGGGGTTTTTGAATCAAACAAACCTGAGTTCAACTCCCATTTCCCCCCTTGAAAGCCACGTGATCTCAGGATTGTGACTTAAGCTCTATAACCTCAATGTCCTCACCTATAAAATGGGTACAATCCGTCTCGTGGGGTTGTTGTGAATGTTTAAGAGAGAAAGTTTTGAATTGTCTGGTGCAGTACCTGGCACACAGCCAGTATTCAAATACCGTTTTCTCTTTTCCTTCTCCATCCCACTACCAAGGAGCAACGGTGCCTGATCTGCAGACCAGAGCTGGCACCAGAAGGAACAACGTAATTCTGACACTCTGAGCGGTGGACAAGTGGGGAGATTGACTTGGCAAAGGGCCACCTAAGTGCTTCGCCAACATTGGGGTGTCCCAGGAGCAGCAGGGCAGGCATTGGGACCACTCCGCCTTCCATGCTCACCGCATGGGCCCTGGGGGAGCCTGGCTGTTCAGGGTTCCACACTGGCCACTGGAAGAGACCGTGCAGTTGGGGGTGGGCCTTGGAGGTCCCCTCTGCTTTCCCACTCAACCGAGCCCAGCAGAGAAGGACTGTGTCCTCTGCCCATCTGTCTCCTTCTAGCCGTGGTATCGGCTGTTTTCCCTGCTTAATGGCTTCAGGAGAGGAGCCACTAAGTTAATGTAATGGAAGTTAATGGTTTTCAGGAGTGTGGAGGGAGAACCCCCAAGGCTGAGGACTTTGAGATGGGAGGCATGCCGGGGCTCCGGGTCGTGCCAGCCCCGTGCTCCTCCCCTGGGCTTCCTCCGGACTCTGCGTCAGTGCCCCGAGGCCAGGAAAGTTACCCGAGGACCAGCCGTAGGGCTCCAGCGTAGAGGTCCACCCAGAAGATTTGGGGCAAGTCGCCAAGCCTCTCTGTGCTTTTTCATTTTCTCCTTTTTCTCCAACAAAGCAAATACTCAGTTGCCCCTTGTCAAATGGCTAAGTTAAAAATAATAGTTCTGGGCTTCCCTGGTGGCGCAGTGGTTGAGAGTCCGCCTGCCGATGCAGGGGACGTGGGTTTGTGCCCCGGTCCGGGAAGATCCCACATGCCACGGAGCGGCTGGGCCCGTGAGCCATGGCCGCTGAGCCTGCGCGTCCGGAGCCTGTGCTCCGCAACGGGAGAGGCCACAGCAGTGAGAGGCCCGCGTACAGCAAAAAAAAAAAAAAAAAAAAAAAAAAGAAAGTAAAAAAAATATAATAGTTCTGTGACTATTTTATATGTATATATTAGAAATTTAGAGCTGATGATGTACTTTTGCATTATTTGTTACTCACGAGACTTAGTATGGATCATCTTGTGGCCCCGCAGTATCCCCTGGGGTGGGTATTTTCAGCCCGAGTTTGCACTGAGAACACAGGCTCAGAGTCCACCGGCACGTCTGAGGTCACGCTGCAGGCTCGTGGCAGTCAGGATTGGAATCCAGGCTTGCCTGGCAGAAACCCCGTGATCTTCCCACTCCTTCCCTGGGAGGCTGCTGCTTGATGAAAGCACAAAAGAATATCAGGAAGGAAGCCAAGCCTGGGCCCACGTCTGTCCTTGCCGCCACCGAGCGAAGTGCCCGCGCAGACACCCTGTGATATGTTTGTGTACCAGTGATGGTGTGAGGGGTTACGGGCGGCACCGGGTGCTGACAAAGGAGGTGAGAACTGTCTGCTCCTGCGCTCATTCATTCGACAAGCATCACCCCAGTCCCCACCGTGTGTCTGTGCTTGATCTCCACGTGGAACTCTCAGCTGTAACACGAGCAAGGGTATGCTGCCCCTGGGGCCTGGGGTGGGATAAACGTGCACACCTCTCTGTCTCCATCACTCGATTTACTGTACTGCAATTTCTCTGGTATGTCCTCAGGGGCCGAAAAAAAGAAAAAAATGCCACCTCTTTCCTCCATGTGCCATTTAGATGTGTTAGTTTTATAATGTGAGGCTGTAGCTATTGTAGGCTATTAAGATACAGAACACCGTTTGGACCTGTGTTGAGGATTAAACCCCCTCTGCTCTGTGTGTGTTGGGGGGTGGGAAGTCAATTACTGAAATTGCAGAGATCTGAGTTTGAAACCAGATTCGACTGTGAAAATTGTTCAGTGAACATTTTGGGGGTCCCTACTGTGTGCCCAGCCCTGGGCGTGGTGCTGGAAGTACAAAAGGAATCTGAGCCTCTTCCCTAAATGAACTTACAGTCTGGTCAAGTGGCTTGGCGTGTACGTGCACAAGTGTGTTGCTGAGTCACACGTGTCAGGATAGAGGAGTATGCAGGGGCTCTGAGGAGGGAGGGAGGCCCGAGTCTTCCGAAATGGAGATTATGATCAGAAAGGCTTCACGGAGGAGGTGACTCTTCTGCTGAGGCTTAAAAAAAGAGTTCACCAGACATTCAGGGCAGGCGGACATGCCTGGAAGAGGGAGCTGTGTGATCAAAAACAGACATGCGTCCTTCACTTAAAACACCAGGGAGATGTCAAGGAATTTGAAATAGGCTGACTTGGGAGGAGCAGAGGGGTGAAGGTGGTGTGTCCTTCTGTAGAGAAGGCTGCGTGGCAAGGTGCAGAAGACGGACCATTGAGGATGAGTGCCGGCTTCATCCTGCACTTTGTGAAAGCTGCCTCACCTCTCTGCACCCGTTTCTCAACCTGTAAAATGAAATCATGATCTTTACCTCACATGTTAGAATTAAAGGAGGTAATGATTGTAACGTGCACACAGCAGGTGCCTCTCAGGCAAGAAAATGTGTTTGAGAGTGTAGGCTTGGGCCGGGCCTGAGTTCAGAAGGGCCTGGATGTTGAGGAAATCACCCCCAGCAAGCAGGTGGGAGTAAAGATATGACAGGCAGGTGGAGTCAGGCTTCCTGGCATCCCAGGAAGTGAGTTCAGAGCACAGCCTGGCTGGTCTGGACTCCGGGCTCAGGCTGAGTGGACCACCACCTTCCCTGCCCTGAGGCACCACAAACTGATTCTCAGAGATGGAGAGCTGCAGTAGGTGCTCTGACTCTACAGAGGGTGGGTACAGGCTGGGGCCCACCAGGGACTGTCACCTGGCAGGTGTGGCCCCCTCCTCGGTGAGGTCTCTTCCTGGAGTTTGAAAGGCCTCCCCACTGCAGGAAGCCAGCTCCACTTGGAGCTCTGCTCACATCTGAGGGCCTCTGCGACCATCAGCTGGGCCCCAGATGCTGCCTGAATAAGGCGGGAAAGTGAAACTTATACCATCCCCCCAACTTAGGCCTTAATACTTCTTTAGTCTGGTAGTTTCCATCCAGAGAAGTGTCTCTGGACTTGCTTTGGACTCCGGGAGGAGAGTTTCCTTGTGTGAAGAATGGGGACAGATATGAGGACAACTTGCTCTCTGGGCCATCCTTCCATTACAAATATAACTTATCCTACGGTGGCCCAGCTCCAACAGTGTCAAGGCCATTTTGCTGAGCTTGACATCCGGCCCTCCACGGCCTCCCTCAGCTGTCCTTCATTCACTTGGCAAATAGATGTTGAGGACTCCACGCAGCACGTTGTGTTCTAGGGGTGAGAGGCGACCTGAAGTCCCTGCCCTTATGGAGCTTCCCTTCTAGTCGGGGAGCAACAAACATATGATGTGGTTACAAGTAGAGCTCAGAGTTTCCAAGGAACGTATAAGCCAAGAGAATAGAGATCTAACCAACTAGTTCAACAAACGTGTTCAGAACCTACCCCGTGCCAGGCCTTGTGCTGGGTCCTGGCATGGATGCTCTCTGTCTAGCCTGCTCTCCCACCAGCCCCCAAACTCCTCTGTGCTCCTGCACAGCTTTCCTTTCTTCCTTCCACCCCCCCCACCCCGTCCACCCATCTTCCTTTCTTCCTTTCCCCATCCATTCAGTCATCAAACCTATCTTGAAATGTAGCGTTCTGAGCATTACATCAGGGGATGGACACTTTCACACTCACCCTGAAATGGCCTTTGTTCTTCACAGCCGCCTCACATTTTCAAACCCCAGGGAGCCCCACCTGACCCGAGAGGGACCTGGCCCACCTCTGAGTCCATTTAACCCGGTGGCTTCTCCTCCTTACTTTGCTCTTAGGTACATGCTGCCTTGTATTAAACTGACATGTGAATGCATATTAGGTATTTGTGTGTGGATAGATATGCATTCATATGTGTACATACACTTACATATAATTGTGTAATAATGTGCATTTAAGTACGTTCCTATACAACTGTACTTTGTGCCTGACTGTGTATGTTGGATTTGGTTTTAAAGTTGTTTATTTACCTACTTTGAAACATCTGTTGATTTTCTACATCATTAATGTGTTTATGCTATGGTTTTGT
>RJWK010012537.1:0-40307 GCA_004363435.1 Platanista minor
TTTTTTTTTTTTTAAATTTATGAATTTTGATAAGTCTTTTTCTAAGTGCACGCTGATGTGACAGCTGTCACCTACAAGCCAGGATGGGCCACCTCACAACATCCCCTGAGTGGAGAAAGACAAGCCATAATGGGGACTTTAACGGACTTTTTTCCTGCCCAGTGAGGCTTTTAGAGAAAAACACTCCGGCTCCCACTTCTTAGGGACCCAGAATTCCAGTCTGCCAGGCAGAGCATTTCCAATCCTTGAGAGTAAAGATGGCCACCTTTCCAGAGTCTCAGAAGGGGTGGTTATGAATAGACGTGGGGTCCCCTGAATCACCTCATGGCCTGATGGCAATGACCCCTGCCCCTCACGTACACGGCCTGGGCTCTGAGGAGGCTCCCAGGGAGCATGTATGAGCGTGCAGGGCGGCCTTTTAACAAGGGTGGCATGCTCTTTCTTCACTGCAGGACTTCTCAGTGCCTTTGAGAAGCTCATGTGCCCTGGGATTCTCCCAGAGGAGGTGGAGCTTGTAGGTTTCAGGAAGTAATTTCTCCAAGGAAACTTTTGTCAAGAAAAAAAAGGTCGTGAAGAACCTAGGGGCCAGATGGGAATAAAGACACAGACCTACTAGAGAATGGACTTGAGGATATGGGGAGGGGGAGGGGTAAGCTGTGATAAAGTGAGAGAGTGGCACGGACATGTATACATTACCAAACGTAAAATAGCTAGCTAGTGGGAAGCAGCCACATAGCACAGGGACATCAGCTCGGTGCTTTGTGATCACCTGCATGGGTGGGATTGGGAGAGAGGGAGACGCAAGAGGGAGGGGATATGGGAACATATGTATATGTATAAATGATTCACTTTGTTATCAAGCAGAAACTAACACACCATTGTAAAGCAATTATACTCCAATAAAGATGTAAAAAAAAAGAAGCAGTTTGTGGTGTGTGCTCTGTGGAACCCAGTTTGGGAAAGGCTGCTCTACTGACCAGTCTGCAAATAGCTGCTGAGACAGAGCCGGGGGTCCAAGTAGGACAGAGGGCATAAGAAGGAGCAAGGCTTCCAGCTGCCCCGGGCTGCGGGTCTGGCCCTCTGTCCTGCTTGTACCCATTCTGCTCCTTAAGGCTCTCCCTGCCTCGAGCTTGCGTTTACCATCTCCCACTCCTTCCCCTGTGACCCCAAGTCACCCTAAAATCCACCTCCTTCCCTGATGGACAACCCAGATGAGGAGGGCACTACCAGTGCACTGCTCAGGGTGTGCTGCACGTCTGTCACTTTGTAGTTGTGGGGTTATGTGTGTGTCTTGTTCTGTGTCTGCCCCTCCTGCTGGTCTGTCTGAAGGGACCTTCAGTGTCGCTGACCGCTGACCCAGGCACCTGAAGTGAGCAGGTGCTTAGCTGGGCAGAGCACAGAACTGCACCCGGTGCTGCCCATGTGCCAGGCCCAGGGCCCCGATCCGGCCACCCTCTAGGGCTCTGCAGCCCAGGAAGGTTGGAGGTGAGCGGCGGGGGGACCCCTCAGGTGACAGCAAAGAGGCGGGGCAGCAGGAGACAAGGCTGTAACAGGGAAGACACTGACGTCAGAGCCCTGCCTGTGTCCCTTGCCATTCTCACGCCAACCTGGGGCCACAGGGAGCATCATTCTGCCCGTTTTGGAGCCAGGACCGTGGAGCTCAGAAAGGCCATGCCACCCCCAGTCCTGGGCCTGGCACCCTCGTGGCTCGTCCTGGCGTGGGTGACCAGACGTGGGTGCAGCTGTGGCAGTCCCGCAGCGGGAGGGATGGGGTCTCGGCAACGGCCAGAAGCTCCCTCTCTGCTGGTGGCTGCTCTCGCTGGCCTTTGCACTGCTGCCATAGGGATGATCCAGATAATAAATAGTCTTGTCGTGATGATTTAAATTGTGCACGAGCAGGATGGAAAACTCAGGTGTGGTGAGTTTGGCCTGGAGCGTCTCCTCAGAGCTGAGCCAGACCCTGCAGGGAAGGTGGGTGAGGTCGTGGGAGACACCTGGGGTGCAGCAGCCAGGGGAATGCAAGTCCTCCATTCACACCCCCGAGGGCCCCAGAAAGCAGCTGCTTCGCCTCTTGACATGGCCGCATGGGCACAGAGTCTCAGCCCCGTCCTGGTTGTCACTCACTTGGGACCCTACCTTGGCCTGTCTGTGCCTCCCCAGTCCTGGGCTCAGGACAATGGGCGTGAGCTGTGCGGTGCCGGCCATCCCCATGTCCCCCAGGCCTGAAGCAGGAGCCGTGGCCCAGGGCCTGGGATCAGGCGTCTGGGGTGTCTTCCTTCCTCTGTCTCACTGTTCTCACCTCAGGGACTTGATTCCAAGGTAGGCTGCTGGGAAGCAAGGGCCAGGCCAGTGCTGCCACCACACCTCTCCCCTGTCCCTCCAGGTCATTGCGTCCCGAGGATGTAGGTGCCACCTGGCAGCAGGGAGCACACGTATGCTGGGAGCATGGGCTTCGGTCTCAGCTCCTCTGTTGCTGCCTTTGCGACCTCGGGGAAGCGGCTCAGTGTCGTTGGGTCTGTCTCTTCACTCATCAGCCGGGGCAGCCAGCAGGGGTGCTTTGAGCAGAGTAACTGGCACAAGCCTGGCAGACAGTAGGTGCTCATGAATGCTCCTTCCTATGAAAGCAGATCAACAGAACCCAGAACCCAGGAAGCCCTCCCACAGCCACTCTGGAGCCCCTCCTCCCTGCTGTTCAGAATGTCCTCTGCACCCCGCAGGTGACACAGGGACTGGCCAGCCCTCTAATGTGGTGAGCACAAGGTTGGGTGAAAACAGCCCAAGTCCTGTTTCTAAATGACAGCGGATGGGAACTCAGGTGTGGTCTGTGCTAATCCCTGAGAGCACCTGGGGGTGGACAAGGCGCAGATCCACCCTGCAGAGAATGGAGAGAGATGGAGGGGGATGCTGCTGAGCGCAAAACCCATGGGCAGCACATTGGTATGTGGAGACCCCTGCAAACAGTCAGGGGCCCTTCCCACGTGACCCCAGGTACCTGCCCCAAGAGGCAGCCCACCTGTGTCACCTGCAGGGAGGCATCCCCAGGGTCCTCCTCCCTCCCATCTTCCTAAATCCATCAGAGCTGTCACTTCCCTGGAACCACTTGAGGAAGAACTAGAGAGGGTGGAGCAGGGCATGGGATAGTCCCCCACATTGAGGTCCACCCTGAACCTCAGGCATGACCTTACTTGCAAATAGGTTCCTTGTAAACATTATCAGTTAAGGATCTCGGATAAAATCACCTTAGGTTTAGGTGGGTCTTAAAGCCAATGACTGATGTGCCTCTAGGAGGAGGAGGGGACACAGACTGAGGGCAAGGGGGCGTGAGAAGATGGAGGCAGAGCCGGGAGGGACGTGGCCATGGGCCAAGGACTCCAGGAGCTCCCAGAAGCTGGAAGAGGCAGGGAGGGTCCTCCCCTACAGCCTTAGGAGAGAGCATGAATGCTGGACTTCCAGACTCCAGAACTGTGAGAGAACAGCTTCCTGTTGTTTTAAGGCACGCAGTTGGTGGTAATTTGTCACCGTGGCGCCAGGAAACTCATACGGGGGAAGCCATATAGAGGATGAGGGGAGCAGATAGAGAGAAGCCTGGGGCAGGAAGGGCAGGGCTGTGCAGTTGTAAAGTGTGGATCACATTCAGCAGGTGTGCCCACTGATATGGGCAGAGAGGAGGTCCCCTCTGCAGAGCCGAAAAGCTCACGGGTGGAACCCTGCTGGGATTGCAAACTACACTGGGAAGTAAATACAAGAGAGGAATAAAAGACAACATCAGTGCTAAAAAGGAGAATCAAGAGTGGAAAATCCACCATGAGGGTACGTTCAGAAGTGTAAGCAAAGATTGAAGTGGAGGAAGAGAAAGCACCAGTTCTGGGGGCAGAGATTGAGAGGCCAGCAAGGAACTCATCCCTGCTCATCAAGACACAGCCACATAGCATCTTGGCTGAGAGTGTGGGATGACTGGATTCTGTTCTATCACGGCTGGCTGTGTGACCTCAGGCAACTTACTTGACTTCTCTGTGCCTCTAGGGTCTCATCTGTAAAGGGATAATGATAGCTGTCCTTTAGGCTTGTTGTGAGGAGTAAATACACATGTAAGGAGCTTAGAATAGCTCCTGGCAGATGGAAACAATCAATGTCAGCTGTTTATGAGAATAGGAGAAACAGAAGTCAAAGATATAATAGAAGAAAATTCCCCAGGCTGCAGAAAGGCCATGCATGAAGATTTGAAATGCACATCACTGGTGGAAGAGAAACACACTGAAGCATGTGTATGAATTACAAAGAATAAAAACGAATCCAGGTATGTCTACCTTATGCTATACCACAGAGCTATAAAGATAAAGCTAAGTGCACATACTGACTTGGGAGAGACCTACAAAATATGCTGTTAATGGAATAAAACAAGCTGCAGAGAAAATGCAGCAGAGTGAGCCCATTTATAAAAATCCTTGTCCTCGTGTCTCCTGCTGGACAGGCACTGAGGGCCTCCTGAGAGGTGACGCGTGTGAAGGCATAGAGCTGGGAGCAGGGAGGAAAGGGCCTCATTCCTGCAGAGTTCTGTGGCCCAGAATCACCTCATCTGATATTTGACAGCCACCTGGGAGAGGGCAAGCATGGCAATTTACAGCCCCTCTGTAAATGAGCAATTACCAATCTCTCATTTACAGAGGGGCTAAGTAAGCTCACAAACTCTCAGCGCTGGCTGGAAGCTGCCCTGGGTCCCTTCTCTGTCCCCTGCACACTGTACCAACCCACCCGGGAGGCCCAGAGTTCCCTGGGGTCCAGCACTGGGCAGGTGGGGGCATCCAGGGGCCAGAGCTGACTTTGTAGCCAGGGAACACCAATGACTTCTAAGCTGGTTGATGACCCAGAAAAAAGCAAATGCCCCATCAGATCCCACCTCTGCATCTTTGACAGGAAACATCTTTGGTTGCCAGGCAACAGCTGGATGCCCGTACAGTCAGAAGGCAGAGATGGCCTGGCTCCCTCCCTGGACGCTGGCTTTCCATATACCCTCTCCCCTGCCCAAGGTGCTGACCTGGGTGATGGAGCATGGCCGTGCCCCTGGACCTCTGCCAAATGTGCAGAGGCTGCAGGCAGGGTTAATGTCTCCTGCGCTGTGAAAGTCCAGCTCTGCTCTCATCACAGCTCCTCCATCAGCTGTCCCTGGGGGAGGCATGCCGTGAGTTATGCATTTCTTATTGACCTTTTCCCAGACCATGTTTGCCTTTCTTTGCATTTCATGTGATGCCGTCACTTGCTGACTGGCAGGTGGCCTCCAGTGAAGGAAGCAGGGGTCAGAGGGGCGCTGGGGAGTGACCAGTCCAATGCCTGTTACCAATGGTGTTTTCTCTTTTCTTAACACTAGAACTTCCTATATGTGCATGTGTGTGTATGTGTATGTACCGTATGTGTGTGTGTGCGTGGAGACTTGATATATAAAGCAGACCCGGGAGGAGCTGGGTTGGCTGAGGCTGGGGAGGGGCTCATGGCTGTCCACCAGCCCCCAGGTCGCCCCCTGGCCTCGGAGGCTCCCCGGGGAGACCGTTTGAGATTCTTTGCTCTTGTCCCATCATCTCATTTCACGGATGGGGAAACTGGCCCCAGACAGGGAGGTTAACTGTCCTAACACTCATCAGCGCAGAGGTGTATGGGGGTCCAGGTGTCCAGTGTGTCCTGGCTGGAGTTGGGGGTGTACAGCATTCTTTCTGGGGATCAAGAGCCACCCTGACATGAGGACTCTTTCCAACACCAGGCCAGGCCCCTTCTGGGAAGAGAGTTGTGCATGACTGTGTCTGGAGAAAAAGAGGCTCCCTTATCTCTTTCATAGCTGGCATGAAGAGACAGCAGGACAAGTGGTTTGGTATGACATGGGGATCAGGAACAGCGAGATCAAGCTGACTCAGCAGCCTCTGACGATGGAAGAGTAAGACGTTTCCTTCACTGTTTCTCCATCCCAGGGTTAGAAAGAGCTCTGGTCTGAGTGGCCGGTCACCTGGAAGCTTGGTGCTGTGTCCTGGCAACATGCCCCAGTACCTTTGCATGTGCTGTGCCCCTGGCCTTGGAGTACCCTTCTCCTGTCCCTCCTGGGTAACTCACTCAAGTCCTCCAGGACCTGACTTCATTCTTCTCCCGTATCTTTCTCAGCTTCCCTGGGCAGCACCAGGTCACCAGGTGGCATCCTTCTGTCCCCCCAGCACTTCTTGAACTAGCTACTGCTCTCTGTTATTAAGTTTTTTCATATGTATACAGTTGCTTGAAGAGTCTGGGCTACAGAAGATTGTTTATTGCTTCTACATACTATAGATAATATTTTCAAACACTGGACAATGTGTTCTGAAAATAGTTTTCTTGGAGAGCTGGGCAGGCATAGGGAAGGCGTGGAGGGCAGGTGTACTATCTTTAGCAGCTTCAAGGCACCAACAAGTTCATGCCTCCTGCCTGTAAATGGTCTTGCTGAGGCTCTGCAGGTGAGCTCAGAGGAGCCCTGTGCGGGGGCGGGGAGGGGGGTACTATAGCATGCTTGCTCCGGGCCCTCTTCCCCTGTGCACTCTGCCCTCCGGCTGCAAGGAGGTGATTTCAGCTCCCCGAATGTGCCATGTGCCCTTTCTGCCCTCCTTAGCACGTGGCTTCCCTCTGTCTGGAACACACCTCTTCCTCCACCCCAATCCCACCAAATTCCACTCACCTTTCACCTCCCCGCTGAGCTGCCCCTTCCTCCAGGGAGACTTTCCCGAGCCCCTCTGGGTGCACCAGTCCCATCCTGTCTGTGGCTCCCAGGCACTGTGGCCAAGCCCCGGCGACTGTGAAGGCCACGAGTCCACACCATAGAGTGGAAAGCAATGCCTGGAGGTTGAGAAGCTCTTATTAGTACTTCCCGCAGGATAGACCAGCACGCCTCGATGATGATTTTCTCCTGTCTGAGGGTTACGTGACTGTCCGTCTTCCTGCCCAAGGCCGCTCGTCCGTTTTCTGGACGTGTCTCTTCATTGCACTCGGGGTGGATGAGTCCCTTGGGTGAAGCTCATCCTGGTCTTCTCTCTCACGTTTAGGCAAGTTCATGGCCATGACTGAAGGAATTAAGCTGGATTTGTTTCTCATCCATCCACTTGCCTGTGTGGCCAGTGAGTTACCCGGCTTGAGCTCCGTGTACAAGGATGGAGAAAAGGCAGAGGGTGTGGCAAGTGTGACCCTGGACCCCGACTGCCTGAGTTCTACCCCCACGTCTGCTACCATCGGCCCCATGACAAGTGACTCCACGTGTTAACCTCACTTTTCGCAGGTGTGAAATGCGATTGCCTCTTAGGGTTGTCATGAGGATCACACGTGTTCATCTACGTGCCTAGAACCCAGCTATGTGCAGAGTAAACACGGACATGTTAGCTATCATTAATTTGATTGTTTTAAAAAATAATTTCAGGGCTTCCCTGATGGTGCAGTGGTTGAGAGTCTGCCTGTCAATGCAGGGGACACGGGTTCGTGCCCCGGTCCAGGAAGATCCCACATGCCGCGGAGTGGCTGGGCCTGTGAGCCATGCCTGCTGAGCCTGCGCATCCGGAGCCTGTGCTCCGCAACGGGAGAGGTCACAACAGTGAGAGGCCCGTGTACCGCAAAAAAAAAAAAAAAAAAATTTCAAAGTGTGATACAAAGAGGTTAATTGTTTTGCCCAGAGTCATAATCAAAAGATGCTTTTTTTAAATCCATGTGCTGCTTTTGAAACATGGTCTCAAAATTCTCAGATACTTTCTCCATTGAGAGGTGGGGTCTAAATTCCACAAAGGTGGCTTTGTGACAACTTGACCAACTAAAATAGGGTGGATGCCGTCACATTTCTGGGCCGGGCTTGTGAGAAAAAACAGCTGTCACTTCCTGTCTCTTGGGACAATCGCTGCAGAACCCACCTGCCATGTTGTAAGGGAGCTCAAGCTGCCCATGGAGAGGCTCCTGGAGAGGAGGCTGGGCCCAGCCCCCAGCTCCCTCTGGAGCAGCTCCCGCCCACCTGCCGGCCCTGTGATGGAGCTGTTTTGAAGGGGAGTCCTCCAGCCCCAGTCAAGCCGTGACACTGTGTGAAGCAGAGGTGAGTTGTCCCCATGGAGCCCCTCCCACACTGGACATTTGTAAATGAAGAGAGGATGTGGTTGTTTGAAGCCGCCACGTTTGGGGTGGTTTTCACGCAGCGACAGTAAGTATAACCCAACCACACGTCCTGTGAGAATCACTGAAGAGCCCAAACAGATGTGTCCAGCCTGAGCCCTCTCCCTCCCTCTTAACTGCCGGCCACTCCCACCTCCATCCCTGGAGGAAACGCCGCTTCAGGAGACCATTGTCCCTCTAAAATGCTAAAGGCCACCACCCGCTCTGCCAGGAGGCCGGTGCTTGAGCCACACTGTCCAGTCCGTCCGATGTTGGCCGAGCCCAGGTCAGCGTCCCAGGTCAGCGTCTGTTGGAATCCTGAGCCACAACCGCAGCCTGGCCGGCACATGCTCCCCCAGGGGCGATCACGGCACCTGGAGACGCCCCTCTCCCTGCCCAGAGGGAGTCCTTCGGGTCGCCCGCCTTTTCACCCCCTCCGTGTCTCTTCCCTAAACCATCCTTCCTCTGCAGACTGAGGCAAGGATGATTTGGTCCTCCACATCACAGCCCAGCTGACTTCGGGCTCACGCACCATGAGATGCTCCATTTTCTATCTCGTGTCCTAGATGCACATGGGGCGCATCAATGCAGTAGGTCAGTGGGAGGGCCATGGAGGCTGAGCTGACATCAGGACCAGCCCCTACACTGAGAGCAGTGAGCAGACTGGGTTTTCCTCTGGAACCCCCATAATCCAGCATGAAACCTGGAAAACAGTAGGTGCTCAATAAACACATGTAGCCTGATGGACTGACCAGCTGAGTGAATGGCAATCTGGGGCCCAGCAGGCATCTTCACACTGGTCTTGTTCCACCAGGTGCCCCCTCTTGCCCTCCCTGAAAGGAACCACACGGGCCCTTGACCCCAAGCTGTGACCTCAGATCAGGTCAGAGGAAAGGGAAGTGCGGGTCCCTGGGAGCCCGTGGAGGAGGCCGGAGTGGGGCACCTTCTCCCCTGCCTCACTCTGGTGTGACCCTTCCATGCCACCCCATCCTCACGGGCCCGAAGCTCCCTCCCCGCTCCCCCTCCAGGCCTGCCCCTCCCCTGCACCCCCATCGACTCAGTCCTGCCTGTTGAAATGCAGATGCCCAGGCTCTGCTTTGGGGCTTCTGCGGTCTGGCTGGGACTCCTGGGGCTGTGATGTAGGTGGGGGGAAGGCACTGCCCTGAGCAGAGTAATTGCCCTGCCCCGTCCTGGCCCATGGGTCCCTCCGGCATGAGCGTCATGGTGCTGTGGCTCCGATACCTGCTGCTCCGAGAACCCTGTGTCCTATGTATCCTTTGGACCAGAGCACCTGTGCATCCCAGGCTCTGGGCGCCTGGCGTGCGTTGGCTGAATGGATGCAGATGCAGGATGCACAAGGTTAAAGAGATTTTAAGCCACAGGGACAGCTTTGATGACACTGACGTGATTTCCATTTCTCACTGCAAGGCTACCTCAGGCTCTTCCTTTTTCAAAGAATCCTAAAAGAAGGTGCACTGACATCTTCCGAACACCTCCGTTCTGTCCTGAGCACAAAGCTCGCGAGTGCTGACAGACCCCACGCTCCCACCCAGCTCCTGAGTCAGCATCCTACACCCACTCTTGACCCTAAGCTCTGACTTTCAGGGCAGTCTTGGGGGGCACCCCGAGCTTAACTTGAGGTGCAGAGAGGAATCCCCTGGAGAGGTTTCTATGGGGAGGAAACATGTGAGCCAGGAGTGTTCAACTGATCTTCAGAAAGCTGGATGGGCACACAGCCTCTCTTTGCAAGTCCTGGCTGGTTAGCGGGCGGCCTGCAGGCTGGGCTGGGACAGGCTGACATCTGGCCAGGCCTGCAGACCAAAGGAAAGGTCTGCGCCCACGCCTCCTTGTGTTTTCTGACCCTGACTAAGCTGATCCGGCCCCTTTTCTGCTTTGAATGAGGTGTTCTTCAGAGTGGGACACAGACAGCCGGTGAGGACAAACAAGGGGTAGGCGTTGGAAGGACTGGAAGAGTATTGTTTGGGCCACAGCCCCAAATGATGATGTCATGGTCATCATTGCTGTGGCTGTCACCTGAGTGCACGCTAGGTGCTTGTGCAAGATTGCCTTTATCCCAGAACAGCTAATGAGGTAGGCCGTTATCACCCCCATTTCACAGGTGTGGACACTGAGACTCAGGCTGAGTAACGTGCCCAGGGCTGCACAGATACTAAGAGGCAGAGGCAGAACTTGAATCCAGGCAGGCCGATTCCCAAGCCTGTTACCTGCCATGCAAATGCCAGGGGTGGCGTTTCCAAAATAAGAAGGAATTTGGCGCCATGAGGAACGGGGGGACTCTGGGAGGAGAATTGCTGAGCAGGACACAGCGTATCACAACCGGGACAGCATTGCGGTCATGGTCACCTCCCTCGTTTCGGTTAAATTGAAGAAGAGGCTTGTGCTGGGTCCTAAGCTCCACGAGGCCCCAACGCAGCAAGATCCCAGCTCCCCAGCCGGGGCTGCTTGGGTCTGTTTGCTCACAAAAACTGCAGTGTAAGCAGCCACTGAGTTGTAATTAACTTTTCCTGGAGTAATTAAAACGTGAACTATCCCAAATGGTTGTAGTTGCCTCGTTTGGGGTTTATGTTCAGTGTGGCGAGCCAGTCCAAGGAGGATTTATTGGCAAAAGCCTGCAAGGAGCAGGTCTGTTCACCCAGGCCAGACCCACGTCTGTTTCTGCTTAAGGTCGTCAGAGGAATCCCCCATCCCAAACCAGATTGCGCTCACTGTCCTGCTTTTGTAGACTTGGCAATGAGACCCTAGGGGCATTTCAGGAGATCTTGCCAAAGGGGTCATTCAGCCAAAGGAGAGCCCAGGTCTCCGCAGCCCACCAACTGCTGGCCTTTCCTTGAGAACTTGACAATGAGCATTTGGGGGTGCGGTGGGTTGGGTGTGGGGCAGGATCCTTTCTAAGGTCGCACAGATTTCTTTGCATTATTGGAGTCCCACCCTCCCTGGGGTCCTCAAAACCAAGGGCGCAGATGGCTTCATCCATGCAGTGTGTTGAACAATGGCTCCCCCCAAAAGACACATCCACATCCTAATCCCCGGAACCTGTAAGCGTTATCTTATCTGCAAAAAGATTCTTTGCAGAAGTAATTAAAGATCTTGAGATGAGATCATCCTGAATTATCCAGCTGAGTCCTCAATCCAATGGCAAGTGTCCTTGTAAGAGAAAGCAGAGGAGATTTTGGACAGAAGAGGGAAGATGGAAGAGGAGGAGGCCCTGGACCATGAGGCAGAGATCAAAGCCACGTGGCTACAGATTCTCCCCTGATGCCTGAACACAGCGTGGCCTTCCTAGATTTCTGGTATCTGGCCTCCAGAACTGTGAGATGATAAATTTCTGTTGTTTTAAGCCACTAAGTTTGTGGTAATTTGTTACAGCAGCTGCAAGAAACTAATACAGTCCACATACTGGATGTCTGTAAATATTGCTTTAGGTACGTGTCTGCTACTGAAGTTATGCCATACTTAGTTTCCTTTTAAAAACTATTTTATTTTGAGATAATTGTAGATTCACATGCAGTTGTAAGAAACAGTACAGAGAGGCCCCCACACCCTTCACCCCTTTTCCCCCAAAGGTAACATCTTGGGTAACTAGGGTACAGGATCATAACCACGAAATTGACATCAATACAAAACACCCAGGGATGCAAACTTGCCAGTTTCACACGCCCACCCACCCAATGAGGGTATTTAGTTCTATGAATTTCATTGCACTTGTAGGTTCCAGAATCCACCAGCACAGGCTCCCTCGGGCTCCTTCTACAGCCTCACCACCTCCCTCCTGCTCCCTAAGCCCGGTCACCACTATCTGCTCTCCCATCTCTGTAATCTCATCATTGCAAGCGGGTTATACACTATGTAACCTTTCGAGACTGGCTTTTTGCACTCAGCATAATTTCCTTTGATCCATTCCTGTTGTTGAGTGTATCAGTAATTTGTTCCTTTTTAGTGTTGAATAGTGTTCCATGGTGGGGATGGACCACTGCTTGCTTTGCGTGTGTGTGTGTGTGTGTGTGTGTGTGTGTGTGTGAGATATTTGTGGCAATTAGATTTTTTATTTTATTTTATTTTGGGGGCCACTGCTTGTTTATCCACTCACCTGTTGAAGGACATCTGGGTTATTTCCAGTTTTTGGCTATTGTGAATAAAGCTGCTGTGAATACTGTAGAGGATTTCATGTGAATATACGTCTTCATTTCTCTGGGATAAGTGCCCAGGAGTATAATTGCTGGGCCACCTGGTGATGGTGTGTTTAGTTTGGTAAGAAACCGCCATCCACTTTCAGAGCAGCTGCACACTGTGTGTCCCCACCAGCAACGTATGAGGTTTCTCTGCATCATGGCCAGTATTTGGTGTTGTCATTAATTTCACTTTAGCCACTCTGATAGACAGATGGGTAGTGAAATCTCACTGTAGTTTTATTATAATTAGTTTTTAAACAATTTCTCTTCCCTATTAGACTGCCGATCTTCTTGAGGGAGGAACTGTGGCTAATTCATCTTTCTGGCCGTGGTACCCAGCTTCATGGCAGTTTATTCAATGTTTGCGTTTAATGTCAATGTTTAATGGTTCAGCAGGGCCACTCTGGAGGATCCCTTGGCTCCCTTGAGTCTCATTTGTAAGATGTCCGGTTCTGAGAATGTGCTCCAAGCCTTTGCCCATGCAGCTGTGAAAGAGGTGACACCAGCAGGTAGGGCTGTGAGCACCTGGGGGACAGACAGGTACCAGGCTCTTTAGGAAGCGTCTTGATTTATCCTCACAGGTGAGAAAAACGAGGCACAAAGAGATTAAATAAGCCATGGTTCGTAACCTTGACTTGCTTTAAGTCAAGTTAAGGAGAGAATAGGCAGCATCAGATGTTAAAACACGCAGCAATCACGGTGCAGGGGCTGGAACACAGGTCAGAGATGGCTGGACCCCCACACCAGGTGCACAGAAGCTGTGCCCTTGCTTTGGTCTTCATCCTGGGACTTCTCCTGCTAGTTCACCTTCAAGCATAGATTTTTAGCCCACTAATTGTTAGCCCTTCCTCTTACTATATATTAGGGCCATACATTTTCTTAAAAATTTAAGTACATCTGTAAGTTTTTTTGTTTTTTTTTTTAAACCTCAAAGCCAAATTTATTAATCATTTATACCACATATTTCTTTTTGCTGTACGTGGGCCCCTCACCGTTGTGGCCTCTCCCGTTGCGGAGCACAGGCTCTGGACGCGCAGGCTCAGCGGCCATGGCTCACGGGCCCAGCCGCTCCGCAGCATGTGGGATCTTCCTGGATGGGGGCACGAACCCGTGTCCCCTGTATCGGCAGGCGGACTGTCAACCACTGCGCCACCAGGGAAGCCCACATCTGTAAGTTTTGATATGTAGCCTTTTCATAATTTTTCAGTTCTAAGAATATTTCAATAAAAAATATTTTTTAAAGTTTAATCCGGGAGTACTGAAGTAATTATTTAGAAATGTGCTTTTAAGTTTCCAAAATAAAGTATATTGCTTTTATGATAGATTTCTAACGCAATTGAATTATGGTCAGAGAAAGCGTTCTTTTTGAAACTGATATTTAAGAAGTTTTTGAAACTTGACCTAGTACATGGTCAAGTCTCATAAATGTTGCATATGCACTTGAGAAGAGTATATATTTTCCAGTTGTTGTGTGTAGAGTTCATATATTTTCATCAGACTCAGCTTATTGTATTATTGAAAATTTCCATATTTGTGTCTGATTTTTCCATTACTGAGAGAGACGTGTTAAAAGTCCTTACTATGATGGTAGATTTATTATTTTCTTCAAGGGACATGTTTTAGTTTCTGTCGTATATCTTAAGGTCATATTATTAGGTCCATTTTGTTTAGAATTTTCCTGTCTTCCTGGTGAACTGAACTTTTATGATTATTCGCCAGTAACTCCATCTAGTCTCGTCATATTTTAGCGTTCAAATCTATTTTTCCATATATGTGGCTAGTATTTGTCTGATATCTCTCTTTTACAACTTATTTATATAAGTTTTAAATATTTTTAGACAAAATATAACTGAATTAAAAGTCTAATCTGACCATTTTTTAGCTGTTGAATCTTGTCCATTTGTTTATTTTTTGTGGCTGCTGATAAATGTTGCATCGTTTTGTGATTTCTCTTTGTTCTGCGTTTCTCATGTCCCTTCTATAGCCTACTTTTGAATTGATTACATATTTAAAATCCATGTTCCCTTTTCTGTGTTTTTGAACTCTACAAAACTACAATCTTTTTTATCCCTCTGGTGGTTACCTTTAGAATTTTAACATACAAACTTAACTCAGAACCTAGCCTCAATGGAAACATCTTCCCTCCTTCTGAACAATCCAAAAAACTTAGACTATTTTAAATTTAATTGTATTGTCAACAGCATTATTGAGGTTCATATTTTATTCTATCTTCTACTCAATTAAGATTTATTATCATGATTTTAATGTCAGTGTTTATTTAGATTTGCCTACATTTTAGTCTTTCCTCACCCCTTCTCCTTGCCACCCAGGACCTTTACTCTGGCACGTTTTCCTTGACAGCTTCTCCAGGGATTTGTCTGTGGGTGGTAGACTCTTGCAGTTTCTGGCTGTTCTGAGATTCTGGAGCTCAGGACGTGACCTGGTGTCATGA
The DNA here is from genome assembly GCA_004363435.1 of Platanista minor. Taxonomy (NCBI): domain Eukaryota; kingdom Metazoa; phylum Chordata; class Mammalia; order Artiodactyla; family Platanistidae; genus Platanista; species Platanista minor. The sequence continues at coordinate 14,773 of RJWK010012537.1, forward strand.
GCCTCTGACAAGCCGTGTAGACGAAAGTTGTCCGTCCCAAACGACTGTTGCCCCAAGGATGCCCTAAGTATTCAAGGCACCATGAATGTGTGAAAGAAGGTCTGGGATGGTCTCCTTCCCTTGAATTCTCTGTGTGGCTTGACCAGCCAACAGAGGACTACTGGGTACCAGTCTCTGCCACCCTCCCATAAGTGGACGGGGCTGGCTGCAGGAAGGAAGCCTGTGACCTGGCTGTCCCATGGAGTGGAGCCCTCTCCACCCCTCATGAGCTCGATGGATTTGTCTCTCGAGGTCTCCACCCTGGGGCTGGCCCCTTCCATCCAGTCTTCCCTGTGGGTCCAGCCTCTGAGTTTGTCAGTTTCTCCAGCAGGAAGGAGCAGACGGGTCCAATGCTCATCTGGAGGGGCCTTTGGGCGCCAGCATGGGATGGGAGGAAATGGGCTTGTGGTGCAGGCCGGACCCCCTACCACCTGTGGGCCCACACTGCTACCTCCTCTCTCACCCTCATCTCTTCCCACTCCTGGTGGTGAAGCCCTGCCAGCTGAACCTGCGTTTCCATCATGTTTGTCCTCTTGAAGACTTCAGCAAATACGATGCCGACACCAAAGCAAAGAGCTGCTTGCATTGTTTGAGATCCGGATAAACTAATTATCTTCCCCAGAAGCAGACTGTCACTTTCTCTTACTTAAAGAGGGTTGAGTGATGGAATATAAATTGGAAAAGAAGTTTATCTCTGATGAATGAGGTTTGGCTGGTGTGAATAATCGCCGCGTAGGAAAAGGATTTCAACTTCCTTTGTGTCTCCTGGCAAACCCTGCTGATTTAAGAGGATGAAGGAGAATTTAGAGATAGTTGGGTGCGTGGAAAGTGGACTTGGCCAGCACAGCAGGCCGGAAGTCAAGAACCGAGGTGTATTCTTGGCCTCACCACAGACTCTCTGGGGTCATGAGTTCGTAATTTCTATTACTGCTCTGAGGCTCTCATGAGCCATGAGAAATGCCTCTCTCCAAATAGCTCTGTGGGTAGTTAAAACCACTACCATAGCTACCTGGGCCCTTGGTCCAATTTTAGGCAAGAGGGCTTCGCTCTGGTGCAGAAGAACTCCGAATGTGCCCTTAGAAACCTGGATTTGAGACTCAGGACTGCTCCAGCTCCAGGGACACAGTGAAGCCACTCACAGTCTGAATACATTTGAAAAACACCCATTTGTAATAGAAACACTTTCATTTTATGATACATTAAAATTTCTTGTTTGGAGTAAACTGAGAAGGATAAATTGTGAAATGGATAAAGGAATATGCTCTCTGCAGGACAACTTAATGGACAGAGTACATGGTGATTTTTAGAGTAGATACTTTTAATTGGAGTATAATGGAAAAGTGCTCAAATCCCTGTATCGGATCAATGTGTAATCACACAACGGACATCTCTATGTAGCCACCACCTACATGGAGAAAGAGGTCATTGCCAGGGCCCAGAATCTTCATACTCCTTCCCAGGTCCTTCCCACACACCCCCTCAAAGTTAACCACTGTCTTGCCTTTAAACATTTTTACTGACTGTACAATTAACATCACACACTAGGTATGTATAATTGATATCATACACTATGTATTCTCTTGACTCTGGTGCTTTGTAAGTAGCATTTTGTTGGTGAGATGTACTTGCGCTGTGTGGAGCAGTGGTTTGCCCACTGCATTTTTCTGTAAAAAGGACGCAATAACCCTCATAGGTGGGTTCCGGGGAGGATGGGACAAGGTGAGCCACAGAGGCCCTGAGAGGAGGGTGCATGGGGACCGTTGCTTCGACACGGCATCCATGGAGTCTCTACCTTAAATCACACGGACCCTGGGATTAAAGGTTCAGTATTTAGGATTCTAAAACTCAACCCACTCCTTGTGCTCCAACTGGTTTGGCAGTAAATCCAGAGCCAACTTTGCCAAGATCCCCAGAAGGCTCTGGGGAGACGTTCAGGACCCCTTGACCAGCAGAGCTCTCAGAGCCTCTGGTCAGGCTGCTCCTTCCCGACTGCCTCTTGCCCACAAAGGTCAATGCCTCTCGATGAGCTCCACGCACACTTCATTCCTCCCTCCCTCCCAGAGCCCTCGGGAAAGAAGGCGCAGAGAGTAATCCCTGTGGGCTCAGCCAACCCCGAGCCCCGGCAGGACATGAACCAATGACTTTGAATGTGGTGCTAAGCCTGGTGGGGACCGACCACATCTCACCCCTCACCCGGAGGGAGGCCGGGTCTGCCTGCAGCCTGGGGTTCTCGGCCGCCACCTCTGCAGCAGAAGGCTTCGCTCCTTTTCAAGCGGGCAAATTTGGAGCGTCTGGCAGGGCCATACATTCCCACCCCTCTTCCCATCACAGCAGCCCTGCTCTGTTATGTGTCCAGCGGGAATTCTTTTCAGTATCTTCCCTCTCAACTTAATTAATCCATATTCCATAACGAACCTTGAAATTTCTATTAAACACCTCATTACTAATCAGCGCAGAGCTGGTGGCGGCTTCTTACGGCCGTCGGGGTGTTTGGTGGTGCCGGGCTGCCTTGTCTGCCCTGGGGCCTGGGCGCCTGCCCCCAGGCCAGCTGGGGCTCAGGAGCGGTCCTGGGACCCCACCCCTTCTCAGGAAGGTCAAGAGCGACCCGTGTGGTGGTCCCCGTGGGGTCGTCAGCGCCCCGGGCCTGATGCTCACTGGCCTTTCCTACGGGGCTGGCAGCTCCATCTCACCGAGGCCCCGTGCTGAGCTCTGGAGTCGGGGGGAGTCAGGAGCGACCCACAGACCTCGCCCTCCGTCTCAGGAAGCTGCTGTCACGTCATGGCTGGGCTGGATGGCATGACGAATAGCCAAGGTGAGTCCCTACAGCGACCACTCTGAGGCTCAGTTGCTTTGAGTCACAGAACAAACGTGCAACTACACCTCCTCCCCGCTCTTTCCCACGAGGGCTCCCATTGACACCATGGGATTCCCACAGACAGGACTTCCTAAGGCCGGGTCTTGTACCACGTGGATGGGACAGGTAGGCGCCACGTTAGCATCGTCCATGCTACTCAGGCTGTGCCTGGCCCCGCTCAGCCCTGCCCCACTTCCTGCCTGGCCCCCATTGCCCCAGCTGTGACCCGCAGCCCCGTGAACAGCTGCTCAAGGCCCTTCCATTCCTCCCGCACTTCTCCTGATCAAGCCTCCTGATGAAACCCAACCCGACCGAGGCCAGCTCCTCCCCTTCTCCTGCTGGAGTTGACTCTACAGTTGTGACCGTAACCCTCAGAGGGCACCTGCTCCGCGTCCGGTGCACCCTTGCCCTGTGGGTGCCTGCGTTGTTCTCTCTTCCCTCCCACCTACTCCCTCCGCTTCCTCTCACAGAGGAAGTGGAAGCTTCCAGAGGCTCCTTCACGCTCCTTCCCCCGGCCTGGGACCCGCCTGCCCACCTTGCCTTTCGTGGAGCCCCCACGGTCCCTGGAACCCGTGCCTCTCATGTCCTCAAGGGCATGGCCCATCTCCCATCTTACGGGGTCATCCCCACCTGCGCACACGCCACCCTGCTCTCTGCTGGGAAAACGCTCCCATCCCATCTCGTCTTCTGTCTCCTTGCCTCCCCTTCTGTGTCCGGCCTTCCTCACCAGGGCCTCTGTCCCACCTCATGGAAGTGGCTCTGCCCGGGGATGCCCCTGACCTGCACGGGTGAGAGCTAGTGCCTTCCTGCCCATGACTTGGCCTCTGCAGCTCATCCTCCAGAGCCCGCCCTGCGTCCCTGGCCTCGGTCGTCCTACTCACTGACCCCTCCTGAGCTGCCCCAGCAGTTTGGGCAGAGCCGGCCTCCCTCCCAGCCAGAGCAGGGACCCCATCCACCCTCTGCCTGGATGCATCCTGGCGCAGCCTCCAGCTCCGAGGAAGCTGCCACTGATGCTATGGTCCCCACAGGGTCGCTTCCCACAACACGGCGGAGAGCGGGCCGCCGGCTGGGTTCTTGGTCAGATTTCAGGCCCCTACGGTGGAAGACAGACGTGCTCTGTCGTGGTTCTCCTGGAACGCCGCTTGCTGCAAAGGCTAAGCCGTCAAAGGACACAAGCCTCGCTCGGCCTCTCCCTCACGTCCCTCATGCAGGTGCCCCGTCCGTGCTCCCACGTTCAGTTTCAGTGTCAAGATGTTGTGTGCGATGCATCTGCTGGCAAAAATCTTCTCAGGAGACAAATGGAAGGCGGGCTGGTGGGGAGTCTGGGGCAGCGCCTGACGCAGGTGGGTGCCGACCCCCCGGGGGGCCATTGGAGTGACCGAAGGCCACTCCTTCCTCACAGAGAAGAGCAGGGCAGCTCCTTGTAGCCAATTGCTGGCAACCTGTATCTTCCTGCAGTCAGCAGTTAAGTGCCTCTAAAAGAACCGCGTCTCACTGGGTTAAAATCCAGGTGTCGGCGGGGTTGCCTTCGTTCTGGAGGCTCCAGGGGAGAAGGCTTTTGCTCGCCTTCTCCAGCTTCTAGGGGCTGCCTACCGTCCTCGGCTCACGGCCCCTTCCTCTCTCTCCAGTCAGCAGAGTGCCCTCTTCACATCGCTCTCTCTCACCTCTGCTTCCACAGTCACACCTCTTTCTCTGACTCTGACCCTCCTGCCCGCCTCTCCCCCTGTAAGGATGCTTGTGATGACATTGGACCCACCGTGACAAATGCCGGGTAACCTCCCATCTCAGACACTGCAGCTCAAGCGCCTCTGCACAGCCCCTTTGCTTTGTAAGGCCATGTGTTCAGAGGCTCCAGAGATCAGGATGCGGACCTCTTCAGGGGACCATCACTCTGCTGACCATACACAGTGGGCAGGAGAGACAGTCCCACGTGTGTTCAGTGCTGGAAGCCAGGTGTGAGAACCACATCAGAGGTGGAGCACAGACAAGGTTCCTCTCTGGGTGGGTCCCGCGCTTCCTGCATCTGACCAGAGCTGAAAATATAACTCTTCCTCTCTCCGTGTCTCAACTCTCCTTCCCTGGCGATCACACGCTCAGGCTCTCCATGAGGCGGTGGCAGCTGGCAGCTGGGGACCGTAACCCTCTCTCCTAAAGTTCAGAGGAGCCCCTGACCCTGGACAGACACTTGGCCCCATCAACACGCTATAGCAGCACCCCATCCACTTGGAGACTGGAGAGGTTACTGATTCCCTTCTGCACGTCTTCACCAAATGGTGGGATGTTCTGGGTCAGAATGCACCTGTCACTCCAAGCTCTCACCGTCTTCTCTCTCTGATTGTCTCAAGAGATGGGCTGGACTCTGTTGGTTTCTAGTTGACCAGTCGGGAAGGGGCCTTCCCTCCCCCTAAAGGTTAAAACACCCCTCCTGTGGCCACCGAGAACAGAGGCTGATCAGTCCGGGGACCAGCCTCTGCAGAAGCTGGTCCACTGGCCTCCTTCTGAATCAGGCAGCCACAATTTTACAAGATGACACTGAAGACAAGCAGTGATTTTATAAAAGTCTCTGAGTAAAGACCAGGAGCTGGTGAGCAGGCTAAACCCTCTCCCAAAAGTAGAAAATTTGTTACAAACTATAAAAAGTTTCCAAAGAGTCTTGCAGATGACTCAGCCTACCCTTTGCACTTTCTTCAAAAACGTGGATGAGAGGACCCCAGGAGAGAGCAGGACCCTGGTGCAGTCCTGTGCAAACAGGCCAGTTCATTTAACCTACTAAATGCTGTAGCTTGATCCCCATCTCTGTGAACACACACACACACATGCATGGAGGCTGTTTGCCATCAACCAGGAAATACTTTCATAGATCATGAGACTGATAAACTCTTAAGGTCCAAAGTCCAGTGTTCTGAATTAAACCTGGACAGTGTCCACGGGCTCACCTGAGAGTTGTAGCCAAGGGCGCATCTCCCTCTTTGGAAGGATATTCAGGCCCCTGCCTACCCCGGACACTGCATCCCTTTGTGTCTCAGGCAGTCATCACAGTCTCAAGAGGAAAACAAAGTACCAGGGTTGTTGACTGAGGACATGCATCCTGTCAAGGATGCCTCTTCAATGGATGGGTCACCTCTGTTGTTTCTTTAGAGAACATGAAAGATATGGGTTGTTTTTTGTTTTTCCACGATGAAGTATGTCACCACTGGTTTGCTTCTGTGACTGTGAAGATGGACAAAGGGAGCACGGGCATCACAGCCTGTGATTTGTTCCATGTTTGTCCTGTCAAACAGCTGAGCGCCGACTTCAGCACCATGTCCATGAACGTGTGGGCCGTGCATCTAGGATCACAGACCCACTGACCCTCGCAGCGTCGGGGATGGGACCCAGCTTGTCTTTACTTTCTAATAAAGAAGCACACAGCTGTCACTCGGGGTGAAAATCTCCTCCTGTGTTTTATATTGAAATTTTATGTCAGCTAATATATTTATTTTAGCAAACTACCACAATAATTAATATGTTTCAGGGAGCTGCTAATTTTATGTACATTATCCAGAACTTTAAGATGTTAAATGAATAGAAAACTAGATTGACTGTTATTATGAGCATGTCGGTAGAGAGAGCGTTGTCTAGATAACTTTGGGAAAAAACACCAGGACGTTTCCAAATGAACATTTCAATAATAATACCAGGCAGAAAAATGGGCAGTAGATACCATTATAATTCTAGTCCTTGTAGGTTTTTCGGGGGGGGGGGGGATGCAATCTTTTACAGAACTAAATAACCTTTAAAAACTGTATCTACTTTTCAGTCTTTTAAGCAAAGCTCATCAGTATTCTTTGCATTTTATGAGGCTGAATTAAAAACAAAATGTCAGTTTTGCCTCCTCATATCTTGAGGAAGAAAATCCCAAATCATCTCTGTCAATATCCGTGATGAATCATCTTTGGTCCACACGTCACAGAGGTTATGAGGGGCTGGGAGGAGAGGGTCTCAGAGAAGGAGACGCTCACAGATGAGCTGCACACATTTCTAAGTGGGACGGGAGTGTGGTATCACAGCATGCGGGTTGGGACCAGAGCTATGATTTAGCTGCAAATGGTGCTCAGAAAGGTTCGTATCTGCCCCAAAGTCAGCTCTTCAGGGCTGGTTCCTGTTGGTTCACCAAAATACTGAAGCATCCGAAGCAGTGCCATGTACCTGACGGGCTTCCACCAATTATTTCTTGCATGAGGTGGAAACCATTTTTGCGCCACAATGGCAAGCTTTGGAAATATTCCGTTATAGTATATTGAATATCTAACACTAATAATTGTTGCTATTACTACCAAAACCACTTCTGAGAAGTTTCCCAAGTCAGCCTGTGTCCCGGAGGTTACTCTGGCTCAACATGGGTTTAAGTCCTGGCCATCGGCCCCAGGCCCACGTGGGTGCTCCGGGCACCTCTGGTTTTTAGGATGCTGCCTCTAGTTGTTAAGAGAGCCAACTGTACGGCTTTGAGTTTCTCGGGCCACTTTCCCCTTCTAGGGCTCTGCTTCCTTGTCTGACACCTGAGCAGCTGATCTAGATGTTTCTGGGGCTCCTCCATGGGAGTTCAGGACCTCTGAGTGCAAAGGGTTGGACTTCCCTCCTACCAAAGCCATACTGTGTTGAGGCTTTGGTCTGAGCTCCTCAGACTTGGCCGCATTTTGTTACTAGCACCATCTCTTACCCCCTAGAGCAACAGAGGGACCACTTCCTCCCTTCCCCCCTCCCTCCCTCCCTCTTCCCTTTCCTCCAACCAGGTTCCATGGGAGCCTACTCTGTCCCAGGCCCCGTGATCAGGGCTGGGAACACAAGCATCAAACGTGAGCTCCATGTGGACCCTGCCGGCATGGAATCCCAGTTGGAAGGGGAGATCTGCAATGCAGACACGGGATTTCAGGATAGTGCAGCAAGAGCTTCCTGGGGCCTGGGGATGAGCTGAGAGTCTCCCCTCTGTGCAGGATTATGGGGGGAGCTGACAAGTGCTTTGGGCCTGGAACCAGAGAAGGGCCGGGCCGCTTGGGCAGGGGAGCAGCATTAGGAAGGTGTAGCACCGGGGATGCTTGCTGTGTCTGGGGATGGGGGTGAGCTGGTGAGGGGTGATGAAGGCACAGAGAGGGACACGTGTGCCGGCCCTCAGCCCAGCAAGAGAGGGGACTGAACCGAACCTTTTTTCCTCCATCTCCTTTTGGTTTCTTGCTTGGACTGGATGGACAAAGTCGTTGGGCGTTTGTGTGAGCAGATTTCCAGGTCATAAGTACTGCCCCACCCATGACCCAGCTGGTGCAGAGGCTCTGGGACCAGGGCTGTGCTTTTGCTCTCCTTTGGAATTTTACAGTCCTCACCTGCACTCGGCAGACACCTGACCACATGCTGGGTCCCAATGACCAGCCATTCCAGAATGCGGACTCTGCAAGGCTGGCAGCATTCTGCTTTGAAGCTTCACATGGAGACGTTGGTCGTGGAAGGACGTCCCGTGGTGTCCCAGAACACTTGGAAGCAGCCCCATATCTTTGGCAACCCTAGGGACCGCTGAGCCTTTTCAGCAGATGGTTCACCATTTCAGTGTTGCGTGGGGCAGGGTCAAGCCCGGACTTCGATGCATCCTCGTGCCTTAATGGGCTCCAGACTTTCTTTGTCACCCTTCCTGAGCTGAGGCAGATTTAGAACATTTTTCAAATGACTGTGTTGTGTGACTCCTGGCTGATTATCAGCAGCCATCAGCGTCGGCCAGGAGGAAAACTGGGCACTTCCCTCCATCCCTATGGATGGCAGTGACCTGAGGCTACCTTGTGATGGTCAGGCTCCAGCGTCCACCCAGCTACTTACAAAAGCTGGGCCACACACTCCTTGGCATCTGCCAGGTGGGGACATTTGCCATATTGTATCACTGGTTGTGCCCCAAGGATGCCCACACCCTATACTTCTTTCTCATGGAAATGGTGTGAGGTCCTTCGAAAGACACCCTGAAGAAATAAATAACTTCTTTTAAATGAAGTCAAGCATAACAGCGAAATGCAATATGAGATCCTGGAACAGAAAAAGGACATTTGTGGAAAACAGATGAAGCCCCCCAAATGTTTGTGATTTAGCTAATCCTATGGTACTGATATTAATGTCTCAGTTTTGCTCACTGTGCCCTGGGTGATGGAAGATGCCGACATTAGGGTGAGCTGGGTGAAAGGTATGCAGGAGCTCTCCGTGCTAGTTTTTGCAACTTTTTCATACGTTTAAAATTTTTTAAAATAGAAAGTTTTTCAAAGAGTCTTGTTACTGGTATTTATGGCACAAGGAACCTTCTCTTTTGATCCTCACGCAACCCCGTGAGGCAGCCACGGTTCCCATTTTTGTCACCGAGGAAATGAGCCTGCGGTGACCAGGCAGGTTAGTGATGGGGACGCAGGTCCGTGGGAGTCCAAAGCTGGCCACTGGCAACTCCATCTGTCCCGGGAGGTGATGGGGGCTCGTTCCCCAGTCGGGGTTTGGCTCAGAGCTGAGACCTCGGTCCTCTGGGGAGAGCCTTCACGGGCGGCAGGCCTGTGGGTGCCCCCAGCTCCCTTTCGTCTGTTTTAAATGAACCCTCAGCCACTTCCTCCAACTCCTTATCTTGCCACTGCAGTGCTATGATTATTTATTACGATTATTTAAAATTTCCGTCTGGTCCATGTCTCACAAAGTATCTACGAGAGCAAGCTGCGCGCATCCAGAGAACGGCTCCCAAGGATCCCCCGCTGTCTCGGACGGGGACCTCCCTGAAGGCCCAGCCCGGGCCTCATGCTCTCTGCGATCGATCCTTACCCCGGCTTCCCCGTCCCCAGGCCCCTGTGGGTTTCTTTCATTCCCACTGTGGTTATTTTGGATTCTGCTCCATGGTGGGAGCCACCACACAGACCAGAGAAGGGTGGACAGCCCCTGCATCTGCCCTTATGCGGCAACATCCCTGCAGGACCCTCGGGGCCCTGCTCTTGGTGGAACAATGGCCCCTCCGGAGCCCAGAAGCCCCCCCACTAGGCATCTCTCGATCCTCGTCAATCTCTGCAGGGGGCGTGTGAGTGAGGAGGGTCCCGGTAGCCCGGAGGGGAGGGCATCACCCCAGGCTTGGACTTCCTTCCAAGATCCGGCCGAGGGCCAGGCCGGCCCTGGGATCTCCCCTCATGGGTGGGTGGTCTTGGGCCGGGTCCTGAGACTCGCAGGGGCCATCAGGCAGCAGGGGGACATCAAAGGATTGACTCAGGGAGTACGTCCGGGGCTGAGTCCCAGGGGCATGGATGGGTGAAGGGAGGGCTGTAAAGATATTAAGAATAAAACAGCAGGAGCCACGTGCGTGGTTGTTCAAAGCAGAACAAAGGCTAACTAAAAAGGCAGAGTCGTGGGCCTTCCCTGTCGGGGCTGGATCAACGAGCTACAGGATTGAAACCCTGGGGGCCGGCCCAGGGATAGACTGACAGGCGGATCCATCAACTGGGAAGCCCAGAAGTGAAACCAGGATCCTTAAGAATTTTCTCGATTATTAAGGTGATATTTCAAGTCGTGGCACAGCAACTGATTTGTCAGTAAGTGGAAGAGGGACTTCTACCTGAGCCTCTGGGAAAAGATGAAGTTAGATTCTCTACAGCTTATACCCTATACGTTCCGGGTGCATTAAAGCGCTAAGTCTAAATATTTAACATTCACGTAATCTTGGGAACGTAGGAAAACCTTCAAAGGAGTCAACAGAGGCAAAACCCGTGACACAGACTAACAGCTTTGACGACACAGCGCTGGTCAGAGTGGGCGCCCGGGTGCAGCGTCTGGCGTGGAGATGAGCTGACAGGACGTTTACTCGGGGAGGGGGGGGGTCTCTGGGGACCACAGCGGGGAGGGAGGGGGAAGGCAGGCCTGGGCAGAGGGAGAAGGTGGATCCCGCTGCAGGATCCGCGGAGGCCCTTTCAAGCCCAGAGAGAGGTCTGAGCAGGTGGCGCTTCCGCGGTGCCCTGAATTGGGCTGGGGGCTGGGCATCACGTCCCTACACCCACTGGCCATTGGAAGAGCCAGGAAGGGGGCACCACAGCAAGGCACCACCACCCACACTGCACTCAGGAGACAGTGGAAATTCTGGGACAATAGGTTCAAAATGCACCAGAGAAAGAAATAAATCTTTAATAAGTAGAGAGTTTACAAAATACGTGACAAATCACTGACGGAAGCTGTGATCATCCATCCCAACAGAAGGATGGGCAACAGACACAAACAGGAAGCTCATTAAAGAAGCAGGACAACTGTACAATAAAGAGATGAAAACATGCCCGGCCTCACACGAAAAAGTTGTGATTTGTTATTTGTCAAGGTAAGAAAAATTTTAAAAACTGACATTATGTGGTGATGATTAGCAATTTAGCAGGTTGTAAGTTTGCACAGCTTTTCCCAAAGGCCATGTGCTCAAATGCACACAATATTTTAAATGTCTGCATAGAAGTGGGCTCTGCCCCATTTATGAAAGAAAAACCCTTTCCCTCCCACATTGACTGTGTGTGTGTGTGTGTGTATGTGTCTATTGCTGGACCCTACTCTGTACACTGGGCCTGTCTGTCCTTGGCCAGTATCACACTTTCTCAATTACTACAGCATAAGCTTTGTTTCTTTTTCAAGATTACCTGGGACTAATCTGAGTTTTTGAGTCAGTTTATGAATTCCTGCAAAAGTTATCTGCTGGGATTTCAGTTGGGCTCCACTGAATTTATAGATTAATTTGGGGAGAAATGTCCTCACCAAGGCAAGGCTTTCCATTTATTTAGGACATTAAAATTTTCTCTCAATACCATTTTGCAGATTTCTGTGAAGAGCTTCTGTACATCTTTTGTTAGAACTTCTTCAATTTCTCTCAATAATGTTTTGTAGATTTCTGCTAAAGGTTCTGTGCCTCTTTTGTTAGATTTATTCCAGGATAAATACTGTCTTCTGTAAATTTCTTTTTCTGTCTGTGTGCTACTCACATGGAAACACAGTTGGTTTCTGCACACTGATTTTACAACGGGCAAGTTTACCAAAGTCACTTATTAATTATAATAGTTTGTCATTAAATTCTTTTAGATATATAAGTATGGGAGTGTTTAAAATTTGTATAAGGCCAAATTACTTAATATTTTTCTTAATGGTTTCTGGCTTTGGCATTAGGGTCACAAAACCCTTCCTTGTTCCAACATTTTAAAAAAGGCCTACTCTTTCTGATAGCACTTTTTATGGTTTTAAGATTTCATATATAGTACATCAAACTTGCCCTCTTTCTCAAATGCTTCTTGGCAATTTAGTGTGAAAAAAGTCCCTTTGGAATTTTTTGTTGGGATGGCGGCTGATCTTATTTAAAAATTGTTGCCATTTTTATAACGTTCACATTGACTATCTGGTATGTTTGCATAATATGTTTGCGTGGATTCAGGTGCTCAGTTCACTTATCTCACTCGACTGTGGTTTTGAGAAGAGTGAACAGTAAGATACAGGAAGCAGTGCAAGACGCTGATACTCATCGATGCTGGATGACAGGCTCCCGGGAATTCATCATGCCGACTTCTCTGCTTTGGTGTGCCTTTGAAAATATCCTTGGAAATTTAAAAAAAAAAAAAAAAATCTGTCTATCTACCTACTGATCCAGTCGTTTACTTCATCGGCTCTGCAGCTCTCTTTTAAAAGCCACTCTTTATTTATTGCAACTGGGACAGCTGTCCTTCTGTGTTTGATGTTGTTGGTTTCCACCATCTTTATAAACCTTGAGCCTCAAAGCAAAGGTTGAACGTAGCTCTCTGTTCATTGATTCATATAAATGGAACACAGTTCCCAAGGGCTTTTCAATAATTCATGGTTTTATAAACATGGAAATTCATTTCAGTGTGTCCAGGAGGACGCTGCTCTCGAATGGACTGCAACGCCTGGGAACCAAGGTGCTCTCTGCTTCCTGGGTTGGGCCCCTCTCCTCCTCCCCTCCATGTGTCCCCAGATAGCGCCTTCTGGGGAGGCCTTGGAGCTGTTTCTTGTGGCAACCTTGTTTAGACAGTGAGGTGCACTGACCGAAGCCTGGATAGGGAGGCTTACCTCCCGGCGTGGCCGAGGGGCATCCAACAAGGTGCTGTTGGCTTTGCGCCTTCAGCAGAGCCAGTCGTGAAGCTCCATGGGGTCCAGGTGCATCTGAGCATCCCTGGAACTGTGTGCATCCCACAGAGGTTAATGTCCCCAGAGCAACAGAGCGGCAGGCCACCGGGTTCTGTAACTCTTAGTTGTGTTTGGATCTTTCCCTTGCTGTGTGGTCTCAGGCAAGAATATTAAATTTCAGAACCCCAGGGTTTTTAGATATAAAATATCTATTATAATATCTGCCTTTAGAGCATTTGTGAGATGACACATGCACAATAGATTTGTGAGAATTTGTGCAGAGAATTCAAAGGGGAATATTTCATGCATTTAGTTTTGTTATTTGGTGTTACAGACACACCACTGGCCATGAGGGGCTCAGGAGAATGATGACCAGGTAACACAGATGACATCCGTGCCATGAAAATAGAGGTGCTGAAGCCCTCTGGGCAATCCCGGTATCTCTTCTCCATCAATTAGGCATAAGGTTATAGGGAAAGATGACTTTCTTAATAAAAACACCACTTTTCTTAATAAAAATAGCACCCAGATGCTCTGAGGTTGGTAGAGTTTCCAGGGCTGGGAGTTTGTCTGGACCCCGTGGCCTAACTGTTCCTCCAGGTGGGAACTTCTCCTCGGATCCACTGCCGAGGGTCACATTCCCCATCACAAGGACATGTTTTACACCCAGGGAACCCCCACCCAGGTCAAGATTTAGAACATTTGCAGTGATCCAGACAATTTTCCCAACACACTACTACATTTTTCTTATTGATGTATAAAACTTTCTTGTCAATCTTTAGATATTTATGCTTTCATTAGGAATTCAGAATCAAAAGTTTAAGTTATAAAACCTTCCTAGGGTACGAATTGGGTTTAAAAGATATTGACCCCTTGCCTTTTATAATCATTACATATTTTCTCGTGGTCTGTCATTTTAACTTTTACTCTTTGGAAATTTAAAAGATGACTGAGGCCAAATCTGTCAATATTTTCTCTTAAGAATTTTGAGTTTCACATCCTGATTATGAAGGCCTTCCTTACCCCAGGGTTATAAACATTGATTTCCCTATATTTTCTTCTGCTAATAGCTAAAAGTGTTTAGATATTTTATTTGTCAGGAATTAATTTTTTTATTTTTGAATCTATTTTTGAATATGATGTGAATAGGAATAGGAATCTGTTTTTCAAATGGGAAACCTATTTTTCCAATTCTATTTTCTTAAAGTTTTAACTGGTTCAGTCTTTTTTAAAAAATTGAAGTGTGGTTGATTTACAATGCTGTGTCCAATTCTATTTTAATGAATAATTTCCATACTGAATTGCCACCTATATTATATATATATAAGATAAAATAAGTGGCCACTATGGAATACCTTTTGAACTGTTGATCCATCTGTGTACTTCTGTGCCAGCCTCTAATTGTTTTGATTAGTATCACTCTGTAATTTGGTTTGCCGGCAACAGGGAAAGTATCCTATGATAGTGTCAATTTTCATAAATTTCTTGGCAATATTTATATATTTATTCTTCCAGTAGAATTTTATTATTGATTGATTGATTGATTGATTTTCTTGGCCACACCACCCAGCTTGTGGGATCTAGTTCCCTGACCAGGGATCGAACCCGCACTCGCTGCAGTGGAAGCGCAGAGTCCTAACCACTGGACCGCCAGGGAAGCCCCAATTCTTCCAGTAGAATTTTAGAAACAACTTTTCAAGTAAAAAATATTCTCATGATGTTAATGGGAGTTGGGTTGAATGTCACATTTAGTCTGGGACACTCCACGTCTTTACCTATCACATTTTCACATCCAGAAACAAGATGTGTCTTTCTTTATTTAAACAAGCCTCTCAGTATATACTCCAAGAAAAGCTTTATAATTTTCTTTATAAGATCATGCAAGTGTCTTGTTAAATGTGTTGCCAGATATTTCACAATTTCTCCTCTGTAACGTTTTACATTGGTCCGTGGGGAGCTTCAGCCTTTCGTACCTTCTGGCCCCCCTGCTCACAGGTGTAGCTGGCCTGCACAGTGTGGAAGACACTGGCCCTGGAGAAGACAGGCCCACACTGGGGAGAGGGGAAGGAAGTGGGGTGTGGGTGCACCTCCGTTTGCCACCCCACAGGGCTCTCTGCACCCCCAGGCATGCTGGCCCTGACTCATCACACTTGGTGATGTTCTCTGTATTAGTCTGCCAGGGCTGCTGTGTAACAAATACCACACACTGGGCAGTTTAAGCAACAGACATTTGTTGTCTCAATGTCCTGGAGGCTGGAAGTCCACGATCAAGGTGTCAGCAGGGCTGGTTCCCCTGAAGCCTCTCTTCTGGGCATGTGGACAGCTGTCTTCTCCCTGTGTGCTCATGTGGTCGTCCCTCTGTGTGTGTCTCTGTCTTGATTTCCTCTTCTTACAAGGACACCTGTTGTATGGGATTACGGCTCACCTCTCTACAGGTTTAATCCAAATGCAATCTGGGGGTACTGGGTTACAACGTTCGCATATGAATTTGGGAGAACAATACAGCCCATAACGGGCTCAGAAGGCTTCTCAGTGACTCCTTTGAATTGTCTGTGTCTAAATAATATCATCTTAAAATACGGTCATTTTATTTCCTCTTTTCTAGCATTCTGCTAAGAAAAAAGTATTTTTAGAAACCTTGTAAATAAAGAAGGGTGGCCGCCCTTCCTCCAGTGTCGTACTGGGCATTGTCCCACAGGCCTATGGAAGGTCGTTTAACTCTTTAAGGGAATAAACTCGTTATTGACACATTATTTACCTGGCAGTGCCAAGACTCTGTGAAATTTCACTCGAACTTGAAGACTTTTGCACAGTAGGGTTGCAAATGATTCCTGATGCTTAGAAAAAGCTCCAAAACTTACGGCGCAGCAGCCCTGTAGGACATGAACCAGTTTCACAGCTAACCTAGCAATTTCTCTCAGCATCCTTGCTCCCTTGCTTGTAAACACTCAGTTCCCACAATGCTCTTTTACCAGCTTGGCCACCTGTGGGTTCTGTCATTAATGACGTGAACAAAGCTTTGACATGTGCTCACTGTTTACTGGCAAGAGAGACTTTCTTTAAATCGTACTCTGACAGGTTATACACGCACACTGCATTTAAGGCTGACCAGAGAAGTGTTGATTTGCCTCTGAAATTATAGCTCTGTTTGTCTCTGGAAGAATTCCTGTGAAGCATCACATCAATCCGTTCCACGCATTTGTGACACGTGCTCCTACGTGTGTGATCTTCTGTATGTTCAGCCAGCGAGGGCAGCACGCTCTTCCCAGTGAGCACCTGTTTGCTCTCACGTGGTAAGGTAAACGCTCAGCCAGTGAGCTTGCTGCTTGTGCCCTGAGCCGAGTGAATTCTGCAGCACGGTGTGGTGGGCAGATTCATCCCATGGCTGTGGATCCTCCTTCCCTATTTTTTCTCATGGCATATGTTTTTGACCTGTGCTGTCTGGCGAGGGGTGTGTGATGGATGGTGTTGACCCCGTGCAGAGAAACACAGAGCAGTGAGCTGCGGGTTAGGGTGCAACTGTCATGGCAACTCTGCAGCATTTAAGGATATGCAAGGGGACAAGAGGGTGGGGACCAGTGGGTCATAAGGAAGGGGGTGAGCAGAAGGCCTCATAATGCTCATAATCATCAACGAGCAAGCGTTTCTTCCACAGCGTTCAGTCCCCAGGCTGGTCCAGCCTTGAGGATGGAAGAGCTCAGATCTACCGTGATGTGGTCATCTGACCTTCCCCAGGAGGTGGTCCCGCCCCTTCTCCACTCCATCCTCCTGCTTTCTGCTCCTCCTTCCACCCTCTGGAGAGAGCTGAGCACCCACAGTTGGTCTCTCCTTGGTCATCCCTCACCACCCTGAAGAGGTGAGACTTTTTCCAGGGCGCTCCTGAAGGCATGATGGGACTCCTCGGGGTGGGGGTGCTGAGCCAGCAGGGAGCGGCTTGACCCTGAGGAGCTGGCCGAGACCCTTGCCCCATTTCCATGGAAACTTGCTCCACATTCCCTCTCCTGCTTCTGACCACACATGTAAACAAAGTGGTAAATGTAATATCATTAACTGTGATAGGTGCTCTGAAAACAGTGAACGTGGTGCCAGGATGGAAAGCCACAGACGTGACGGTCAGGGAAGGCCTGACTGAGGAAGGGACTGTGACATTTAAGATATGGAGCAGGCAATTAGTCAAGAGAAAGAAATAAAAGGCAGCCAGATTGGAAAGGAGGAAATAAAACTCCCTCTGTTTGCAGATGACAGAATCTTACATGTAGAAAACCATAAAGATTCATCAAAGCAACTGTTAGAACTAATAAATCAATTCAATAAAGCTGCAGGATACAAAATCAACATAAAAAAATCTTGTGTTTTGATACACTAGTAATGAACCACCTGAAAAGGAAATTAAGAAAACAATCCCATATACAACAACAACAAAAAGAATAAGGGCTTCCCTGGTGGCGCAGTGGTTGAGAATCTGCCTGCCAGTGCAGGGGACACGGCTTCGAGCCCTGGTCTGGAAAGATCCCACATGCTGCAGAGCAACTAGGCCCGTGAGCCACAACTACTGAGCCTGCGCATCTGGACCTTGTGCTCCGCAACAAGAGAGGCTGTGACAGTAAGAAGCCCGCACACCGCGATGAAGAGTGGCCCCCGCTCGCCACAACTAGAGAAAGCCCAGGCACGGAAACGAAGACCCAACAAAGCCAAAAATAAATAAATAAAATTAAAAAAAAAAAAAGAATAAAATACTTAGGAACAAACTTGACCAAGGAGGTAAAAGACTTGTACACCACTGAAAATTATAAAACATTGGTGAAATAAATTAAAAGAAGACACAAATAAATGGAAACATATCCTGTTTTCATGGATTGGATGACTTAATATTGTTAAAATGTCCCCGCTACCCAAAGTGATCTACAGATTCACTGCGATCACTATCAAAATCCCAATGACATTTTTTACAGAAATAGAGAAACCCATCCTAAAATTCATATGGAACCACAAAGGACGACAAATAGCCAAAACAATCTTGAGAAAGGTTAACAAAGCTAAAGGCATCACACTTCCTGATTTCCAAATATATTACAAACTTACAGTAATTCAAACAGTACAGTATGACATAAAAAAAGACACGTAGGCCAGTGGAACAGAATAGAGAGTCTAGAAATAAATCCATGCATATATGGTCATTTGATCTTTGATAGGATGCCAAGAATACACAACGGGGAAAGCATTATCTCTTCAACAAATGGTGCTGGGAAAAACTGGATTTCCACATGCAAAGGAATTAAATTGGACCCGTATGTTACATCATACACAAAAATCAACTCAAAATGAATTAAAGATGTAAACATAACACCTGAAACTGTAAAAAAAATCCTAGAAGAAGACATAGAGGGAAAGCTTCCTGACATTGGTCTTGGCAATGTTTTCTTGGATTTTACACAAAAAGTACAAGCAACAAAAGCAAAAATAGACAAGTGGGACTACATTAAAATAAAAGGCATCTGTGTCACAAAGGAAACAACCAACAGAGCAAAAAGACAACCTATTGAATGGGAAAAATATTTGCAAACCATATATCTGATAGGGGTTTAATATCCAAAATATATAAGGAACTCATACAACTCAATAATGACAAAAAAGAAAAAAAGAAACCAAATAACTAGATTTAAAAATGGGCAAAGGACTTGAATAGACACTTCTCCAAAGAAGACATACAAATGGCCAACAGGTATGCAAATAGATGCTCAGCATCACCAATTATCATGGAAACACAAATCGAAACCACTTTGAGACATCACCTCATACCTGTCAGGATGCCCATTACCAAAAAAAAAAAAAAAAAAAGAGAGGTGGGGGGGAAAGAAAGAAAAAGGACAACAAGTGTTGGCAAGGTTGTGCCCCGTTGGTAGGAATGTAAAATGTAAATTGGTGCAGCTTCTATGGAAAAAAGTATGGAGGTTCCTCAAAAAATTAAAAATAGAACTACCATACGATCCAGCAATCCCACTTCTGGGTAAAAACCATTATCTTGAAGAGATATCTGATCTCCCATGTTCATTGCAGCATTATTCACAACAGTCAAGGTGCGGAGAAACCTAAATGTCCATTGAGCGATAAATGGATGAAGAAAGTGTGGTTTATACACATAATGGAATAGTATTCAGCCATGAGAAATAAGGAAACCCAGCCACGTGTGACAACATGGATGAACCTTGAGGACATTAGGCTAAGTGCAACAAGCCAGTCACAGAAGGATAAATACTGTATGATTCCACTTATATGGGGTTTCTAAAATAGTCAAACTCCTAGAAGCTGAGGGCAGAGCGGTGGTTGCCAGCGCCTGGGAGGAGGGGGATGGGGAGATGTTGTTCAACGGTGTGAAGGTTCAGTTACACAAGAAGAATTGGGTCTAGAGTTCTGCTCCCCAGCACTGCTTATAGCCGACCATGCAGAATTGTACACTTCAGTTTTGCTAAGAGGATAGGTCGCATGTGAAGTGCTCCTACCACACATACCCCAAAGTCTCCCTAAAGGATGAGTGCAACCAGCCTCTTCCCTCCAGGATGAGGGGATGGTTTGTGGAAGTTCTCAGGCTGCCAGAGCTGGGTGTTCAGGAGTGTGAGAGGGGTCCGCAGCCTTGGGACCCTGTGGAAGATGGAGCCAGGGGTCACATGGGAGCCTCAAAGGCCATGGAGTGTGGAGTGTTGATGTTTCTCTGAGCGTAGGTGAGAATCCCCTGGATGATGTTGAGCAAGGGAGAAACCTGATCCAGTTTTCCTGCTTCAGTGGCTGCGGACAGAGAAGCAATTGATGCAGACAAAGACGTGGTACGTGGTGCTGGGAGTGTGTGATAAATGAATGGTGAGTTTGACCTGGTCAAGGAGGCTGGAAATCTTTGCAGGGAAATGTGGGCGAATAGAGCGAATTAGGCAAAGGAGGAGGCCCAGGTCCTGCTGGTGGGGCTGGTGCAAAGGGTGTGGCAGCGTGTAGAAGGCAGGTAAGGGCAGGGCTGCAGGCACGGGATGGAGGCTTGGGGGCACAGTGCAGGAGGAGGCAGCGGACCCCGCAGGGCTGCTGGACAGGTCAAGGGGGGCCTTGGCTCTTACCTGAAGAGCCTTGGGAAGGGTTGCAAGGGAAGAAGCTGACATCATCGACTTGGCTTTTTGAGATCAGCTGGGCTGCAGCACGGAGGACAGAAGACAGAGGGCGGATCATTTAGAGGCGATCGTCGATGTCAAGGTGCGAGAAGGCGCGGTCAACTGTATTAAGAGGTCGGCAGTGGGGAGGAAGAGAAATAGGTAAAGCTGAGAAGAACTCAGTAGCTAAAGTGAACATCATTTGGTGTTAGATTAGATACGTGGAGAGAGAGAGAAAGAGTGTGTGTGTGCAGGATGACTTATGAGACGCTGGTTTGTGAACTGGATATAGATGGTGGAGCCTCGCCACCAGGTGGAGGAGGACCACATCAGGGAGGTACATGGCGGTGATGTTGGGAGTTCAGTCTGAGGTGCCTTTGCAACGTTCACAGGCAGGTGCCAAGCAGGCTGTCAGGTAGCTGGGTCTGGTACTCATAGGAGGAGTTTGGGCTAAACGTGAATGTATGAGTCACGCCTGTCCAGGTGGTGATGGAGGCCCTGGGACAGATGAGCACGCTTGGGGACAGAGCAGAGTGAGGGAGGAGATGGTGCAGGGCGGGTCCTGGTGGAGTCACTCAGGGGCCACTACGAGGTGGAGGGGACGGGAACTTGGTTTGGGTGCGGCCCTGGAGGAGCGGGCAGGAGGCTGTTTCCAGACGGGCGATGTGGATCCAGGGTTGAAGATGAGGACAAAGAGTGTCTTTGGACTTGGCTGACGTCTGAGCCCACCCTGAGAAACGGAGGCCGAGGGGCTGGTTAGGGGAGGAGAAAGCTGGGGGAACAAACAGGGCCTCCCCCTTGTAGAAGATTGACCGTGAAGGAGAAGAGAGAGCTTGGGCGGTGCCTAGTGGGGAGCGCGGGGGCGAAGGAGGCTTTCATTTAAAATCCTGGGGCAAGAGCCAGTAGAAAGAAGGTTTTGGACTTTAAAGGTGAGAGGAATAATTTAGAACGATAGAATCACGGGGCCCACCACCTCCTGAGGCAATCCATCTACTTTCGGACACTTCAGCTTCTAGATTTCCTTATACCAAGGGAATAAAACACCCTTCTGTCATTTCCACCTGCCGGGCCTCGTCCTCCACGGCGGAATCACACTGAGGAAAAGCAACCCCTTCCTCTAGGATTTCCACGCAAGTTCTCCCAGCCATTCTCTGTTCGGCGCTGGGTATTCTTGTTTGTTTGTTTGTTTTAGCATTTTCAATTTTCAGGCCATTTCTTTTTTCCTGATGGAGCTTTATTTAGGTTTTCCATGTTCCTCCTTCGACCAGAATTTCCAACAACGGACCCGATTCTCCCACGGGGGTCTACACACACATGGTATTTGACTTATTGGTCCCAGTTACCCTGGTTCTGAATAGATTGTTGACCTTTGACATACTCAAGCACGAGTAATTGAAGGTCAGCACAAATAGCAAATTTCCGTAGCAATTAATTACATCTCCAAAGCCCTTTCCTGATAAAAATTCACGACTCAGGCTAACTGTCCACGCCTGAGCTGGAGGCTGCTGGAGGCTGAAGTGGAGGCTGGGCCTCTTCTAACAAAAGCAGAGTCCAAGGACCACTGGCACATCCCAGGGTGTTGGTGAGATTGGAGATAATCTGGGCTAACATGCATCAACACGTGAAAGGAAGCACTGGCTCAGGCTAACTGTCCATGCCTGAACCAGAGGCTGGGCTGGAGGCTGAAGTGGAGGCTGGCCCTCTTCGAACAAAAGCAGAGTCCAAGGACAGAAGTGCTGAGGCTTCTGACCCTGGAAGGTGAACTCTAGGGAAGCAGGGTCCCTGCTGCTGTATTCCATGGGCCGTGTATGAGCCCTGTGTGTGTGGCAGGCTCTAAGCGCTCCTTGAAATTGTTGGATGAATGATGAAATAAAGTCGGGGTGGCTGAAGCCTGCTCAATCCTATTTTCCCTACATAGATGGACTGTATTTCTAGAACCATCTGCTTAGAACAACTGGGGCTTCCAATGACCCATAACCAGCGTGCCGAGAATTTCTTGGATATCCCCAGATCTGATAACTGGGTCAAGAGCAAACGAACACCACACAAGACAATCCTAAATGCCCTTGTTGCTTTCTAGTACCATATCAAGGTCACTGATTCATTTAAAGAATCCCAAAGGGTCTTTGACCTCAATTTTTATAATTTCCTCACTGAAATTCAAGAGAAACTTTCTAGCTGTTCCCTATTATTCCTTTGTTGCTCAGAAAAGTTGAAGTTTAAGTGGCAATTCTCTTAAGAATTTAATATCTGTTCCCAAACATTCTCAGTTTAATTGCTAGCTGATCCTTTAGAAAATTGAGTCACTATATTACATTGTTTTCCTGCACCAATGGCCTGGGAAGAGTTGGCAGAAGTCCCACAAAAGTCAACAGTGTCTGGGTACCAAGCTGTGAGTGCTTTATTAGAAAAGCTTCTAGCCGAGGTTTTCCTTCTTTTAAATTTTTGTTCCTTTTTATGTTTATGTCCAAAAGCCCTGCATTGGATCAATATATGTTAAAACCAGGATTTGAGTACCTAAACTTCTCTTCAGCTGCCTTTCTAGTTGTTACCACTTATCTTTTCAGATGCATAAAGGAGCTTGCCAGGAAATTTGGGCAAAACTATCTTGGTTGAAAGAGCAGTGAGGTAGAGTGGCTCACAGACCCAGCTTCAGTCCGGTTCTCCCCTGAGGATGCCCGGCCTTGGGGAAGTCACCTGTCTCCTTGGAATCCACATCCAGTCTGTAAGGTAAGGGGTTGCACCTGAGGACTCCTGCAATTACAGTCCAGGCTTCCACCTGGATGAACCACTGCTTCCAGAAAAAATGCCTTCTGACAATGGGCCGCTGGTCAAAACCAGACCAGGCCTGTCACTTAGATACACAGCAGATGCTGGTCGACTGGCTAATTCTTTTCCTCCAGACAAATCTGAGGTCCTCACTTTCCAATAAAAACCTCGAAGGCTCTCCAGTGTCTGTAGCTGCTGTGCTCTGCAGTGCGGTACATGGAAAAGATGGTGTGATTCTCCACCTCTCCTTGCAATGACCTTGGGGATCCTGCCATTGTGGGGGGCGGTCAGCGTCCACCCCTGACTCTGGGCTGAACCGCAGCCAACCCTGTGGCTTGCCCCAGCTGCAGAACACATGAGAAGTGAGGTGTGCTCGAGGGCCTCTCCGTAGACTTCTGCCTCTACTGTGAGAACCAGCCAGGGTGAGCCTTCTGGAGGATGAGGTGCCTGGAGAGGGGTGAGATCCCCCCCCAAACACAGCCCAGACCCGGCAGCGCTCAGCAAGAGCCTGGGGCAGACGAGAGGACCCTGCCCAGGTCAGCCGTGCTGTCTGGTCTACTGCAGACATGTGCTGCATGTCGAAGAGCCATTGTGTGAGCCAGTAGGCTTGGGCTGTTTCTTACCAGGCAATAGCTAGCTGATACACTTCGTGGGACACACCAGGCACTGCAGATCTGGCTCTACTTCCAGTTTCTTCTCAGGCCAAACCTTTCCCCACTCTGACATGTGATATGCCTAACAGTGCCCCCGTCCTCTGTCCTTTGTCACCACTCTGTTCTGAGCTGCCCACAGTCTCTGAAGCACCCCTTCCTAGGTCTGCTTTGCAAATACCTTTCATCCTAAGAGTCTCCTTGGGTGTTGTCTCCTCTTTGAGGGCCTCCCTTCCTCTCCAGGAAAAATTGGCTAATACCTTGAGTTGTTCTTTCCTCCACCAAACAAATATTAAACATCTTTAGACCTTTTCCACTCTTCTTGATTTTCATGCTTATCTGTCTTTTCTAGACTGGGAGCCTCTCATACTCACATCTGGATTCCAGTGCCTGCGTGAGGCAGACAGCAGGTGCTCAGTGCTTGTGGGGCTGTCAGGGCTCCTGGTGCTGGTGGTGTGAGTGCCCAGTGCTTCTACAGCTTTAATTTTTACTGGGCCCCCGGGGCCCCCAAGTCTGTCACTTTGAGTCACTGGTGACTGATGTAGTGGCAACACTGCCCTGTGAATGGACAGCCGGGCTCTCCTGGTTTCTCTGTTTTCTCTGCCTTTTAACTTCACTTCTCTGGGCCTGAATGTCCTCACCCACTGTATGGAGCACCTCTGTACTCAGCTTTATGTATTCTCCATACATCTTTTTACTTCAGCCGTTGCTGGCAGCCACCAGTGTGCAGGTGTGAGCCAGCGGTCCCTCACCTCTGCTGCCCCTCCTGGCTCCCTGCTGCAGGGGCTTCTCTGCAGCTGGATGCCCCCCTCAGCCATCCTCTTCATGCCTAGCCTGAGGGACCTGATGCCCACGGGCCACCCTTGTTCAGCAGGGTCCTGGGGCTGGTGGACTAACATCTCACAGTGCTGGCCAGCTCCATTGCACCCTGGATCTGCCCCCTCTTTCCATTTCCATCACCTTAGGGCCCCTCCAGTCCCCTGGGATTGCTCCTCAAATAGACTATCTACTCCCAAGTCTGTGACTCAACACTGTCTCTGGGGTTCCCCAGGGTAAGATGTCCAAGATGGCTGCGAATGGTCCAGAGTTCAGGGGGTGGGTGTAGCTGCCCTCTGCAGAAAACAGAAGGGGGATGTACACCCTGGCTCAGCCACTTCTAGGTGGTCCCTTGACCTCCTGGGCTCCTGCTTCCTCCTCGATAAGGTAGGGGCAGGACCCTGGCTGACGTAAGACTATCTGAAGCCTCCAGGTGCCACTGCTGTGTGGCTCCGGAGACCCAAGGGAGAATCTGTCTTGTTCCCCGAAGGTCTCTCGCTCCAGCACAGTGTTGGGCACGGGAAGGCCCTACGTCAGTTATGGAAGGAGTAGGACTGGTGCTGCAGCCCTGAGTGCAGCCCTGGAGAGAAGCCCTCAGAGTCCCCCGCCCCACCCCAGAGTTGCAGTGTGGCCACATGGTGACCGTGCTGTCCCAGCTCCAAGCTCCTGAGGCCTGGTGTGAAAGATGAGGTCTTAGTGTGTGGGTGGAAGTGTTTGCTCCACTGGGAACCAACTTGTAATGACTTTCCCGCGTTCCCTTTTCCCAGCAAATTGAGTTTTAATACCTGTATTAGAACCTGTGACCTGTTTGTCTTAGTGGCGGCTCCCTGTGAACAAGGTCGGCTGGAGGTGGCAGAGGTAAAATATATCTTCTCCTCCTCCCCCCAACACCACCCTAGAAGCTCTAACCTTCTAGAAAATTGAAAAAGGGGAAATCACCTTTCTGAAATTCTAAATCACTCTGTGACTGGTGACTGACTTAATTAAAGGGGAAGCTCCTAGGATGGGATGGAGGTGGAGCCAGCACATGTGAGCCTATTATGGGGAGGAAGGAGGGAAGGAAGGAAGGAAGGAAGGGAGGAAGGAAGGAGGGAAGGAAGGGAGGGAGGGAAGGAGGGAAGGAAGGAGGGAAGGAAGGAAGGA
>RJWK010012538.1:0-40240 GCA_004363435.1 Platanista minor
GAGATATGGGGATACATGTATATGTATAGCTGATTCACTTTGTTATAAAGCAGAAACTAACACACCATTGTGAAGCAATTATACTCCAATAAAGATGTTTAAAAAGAAAAAAAGGGGCTTCCGTGGTGGCGCAGTGGTTGAGAGTCCGCCTGCCGATGCAGGGGACATGGGTTCGTGCCCCGGTCCGGGAAGATGCCACATGCCACGGAGCGGCTAGGCCCGTGAGCCATGGCCACTGAGCCTGCGCATCTGGAGCCTGTGCTCCACAACAGCAGAGGCCAAAACAGTGAGAGGCCCGCGTACCACAAAAAAAAAACGAAAAAAGGAAATGAATTACAGGAACAAAACTGTAAAAAACACATGGAGGCTAAACAATACGGTATTAAATAAACAGGAGATCACTGAAGAAATCAAACAGGAAACAAAAAAATACATAGAAACAAAAGACAATAAAAACACTACAACTCAAAACCTATAAGATGCACCAAAAGCACTTCTAAGAGGGAAGTTTATAGCAATTCCACCTCACCTCAAGAAATAAAAAAATCTCAAATAAACAATCTAACCTTACACCTTCAGCAACTAGAAAAAGAACAAAAAAACCCCAACGTTAGTAGAAGGAAAGAAATCATAAAGATCAGAGCAGAAATAAATGAAATAGAAACAGGAAAAAACAATAACAAAGATCAATAAAACTATAATTGGCTCTTTGAGAAGATAAACAAAACTGATAAAGCTTTAGCCAGACTCATCAAGAAAAAAAGGGAGAGGATTCAAATCAATATATTTAAAAATGAAAAAGGACAAATTACAACTGATACTGCAGAAATACAAAGTATCAATCATAAGACACTACTACAAGCAACTAAATGCCAATAAAATGGGCAACCAGGAAGAAACGGACAAATTCTTAGAAAGGTACAACTTTCCAAGACTGAACCAGGAAGAATTAGAAAATATGAACAGACCAATCACAAGTAATGAAATTGAAATTGTAATTAAAAATCTTCCAGCAAATAAAAGTCCAGGACCAGATGGCTTCACAGCTGAAGTGTATCAAGCATTTAAAGAAGACCTAACACTCATTCTTCTCAAACTTTTCCAAAAAATTGCAGAGGAACGAACACTCCCAAACTCATTCTATGAGGCCACCATCACCCTGATACAAAAACCAGACAAAGTTACTACAAAAAAAGAAAATTACACCCCAACATCACTGGTGAACACAGATGCAAAAATCCTCAACAAAATTCTAGCAAACAGAATCCAGCAACACATTAAAAGGATCATACACCACGATCAAGTGAGATTTACCTCAGGGATGCAAGGATTCTTCAATATACGCAAATCAATCTTTCTGATACACCATATTAACAAATTGAAGAAGAAATACCATATGATCATCTCAATAGATGCAGAAAAAGCTTTTGAGAAAATTCAACACCTATTTATGATAAAAACTCTCCAGAAAGTGGGCACAGACGGAACATAATAAAGGCTATATACAACAAACCCACAACAAACATCATTCTCAAGGGTGAGAAACTGAAAGCATTTCCTCTAAGATGAGGAACAGGACAAGGATGTCCACTCTCGCCACTCTTTATTTATTTTATTTATGTATTTTTGGCTGCATTGGGTCTTTGTTGCTGCGCATGGGCTTTCTCTACTGGCGATGAGCAGGGGCTACTCTTCACTGCGGTGCGTGGGCTTCTCATTATGGTGGCTTCGCTTGTTGCAGAGCATGGGCTCTAGGCACGCGGGCTTCAGTAGTTGCGGCTCACAGGCTCTAGAGCACAGGCTCAGTAGTTGTGGCGCACGGGCTTAGTTGCTCCGTGACATGTGGGATATTCCCGGACCAGGGTTCAAACCTGTGTCCCCTGCATTGGCAGGTGGATTCTTAACCACTGTGCCACCAGGGAAGCCCTCGGCAGTCTTATTCAACATAGTTCTGGATGTCCTACCCACAGCAATCAAAGAAGAAAATGAAATAAAAGGAATACAAATTGGAAAAGAATAAGTAAAACTGTCACTGTTTGCAGATGACATGATCTTATACATAGAAAATCCTAAAGATGCCACGAGAAAACTACTAAAGCTAATGAATGAATTTGGTAAAGCTGTAGGATACAAAACTAATGCAAAGAACTGTTGCATTCCTATACACTAATAACAAAAGATCAGAAAGAGAAATTAAGGAAACAATCCCATTTACCATTGCAACAAAAGAATAAAATACTTAGGAATAAACCTACCTAAGGAGGCAAAAGGCATGTACTTGGAAAAATATAAAATACTGATGAAAAAAATCAAAGATGACACAAACAGATGGAGAAATATACCATTTTCTCAGATTGGAAGAATAAATATTATGAAAATGACTATACTACCCAAAGCAATCTACAGATTCAATGCAATCCCTATCAAATTACCAATGGCATTTTTCATAGAATTAGAGCAAAAAATTTTGCAATTTGCATGGAAACACAAAAGACCCCAAATAGACAAAACAATCTTGAGAAAGAAAAATGGAGCTGGAGGAATCAGGCTTCCCAACTTCAGACTATACTACAAAGCTACCGTAATCAAGACAGTATGGTACTGGCACAAAAACAGAAATACAGATCAATGGAACAGGAAACAAAGCCCAGAGATAAACCCACATACCTATGGTCACCTATGCTATGACAAAGGACGCAAAAATATACAATGGAGAAAACACAGTCTCTTCAAAAAGTGGTGCTGGGAATAGACAGCTACATATTAAAGAATGAAATTAGAACACTCCCTAACACCATACACAAAAATAAACTCAAAATGGATTAGAGACCTAAATGTAAGACTGGACACTATGAAGCTCTTAGAGGAAAACATCGGAAAAAACAGTCTTGGACATAAATCACAGGAAGATCCTTTTTGACCCACCTCCTATAGTAATGAAAATAAAAACAAAAATAAACAAATGGGACCTAATTAAACTTAAAAGTTTTGCACAGCAAAGGAAACCATAAACAAGACCAAAAGACAACCCTCAGAATGGGAGAAAATATTTGCAAATGAAACAACGGACAAAGGATTAAACTCCAAAATATACAAACAGCTCATGAAGCTCAATATCAAAAAAACAAACAACCCAATCAAAAAATGGGCAGAAGACCTAAACAGACGTTTCTCCAAAGAAGACATACAGCTGGCCAAGAGGCACATGAAAAGATGCTCTACATCACTAATTATTAGAGAATTGTAAATCAAAACTACAATGAGGTATCACCTCACACTGGTCAGAATGGCTATCATCAAAAAATCTACAAACAATATATGCTGGAGCGGGTGTGGAGAAGAGGGAACCCTCTTGTACTGTTGGTGGGAATGTAAATACAGCCACTATGGAGAAGAGCACGTAGGTTCCTTAAAAAACTAAAAATAGAACTACCATATGACCCAGCCATCCCACTACTGGGCATATATCCTGAGAAAACCATAATTCAAAAAGACACATGTACCCAAATGTTCACTACAGCAGTATTTACAACAGCCAGGACATGGAAGCCACCTAAGTGTCCATCAACAGAGGAATGGATAAAGAAGATGTGGTACATATATACAATGGAATATTACTCAGCCATAAAAAGGAACGAAACTGGGTCATTTGTAGAGATGTGGATCAACCTAGAGTCTGTCATACAGAGTGAATTAAGTTAGAAAGAGAAAAACAAATATCGTATATTAACACATATATGTGGAATCTAGAAAAATGTTACAGATGAACCTATTGCAGGGCAGGAATAGAGATGCAGACATAGAGAATGGACTTGTGGTGTGGACACAGGGAGGGAATTGGGAGATTGAGACTGACATATATACACTACCATGTGTAAAATAGATAGCTAGTGGGAAACTGCTGTAGAGCTCAGTGCTCTATGATGACCTAAATGGGGGAATGGGGGTGGAGGGGTGGGAGGGAGTTCCATAGTGAAGGAATGTATGTATACATATAGCTGATTCACTTCATTATACAGCAGAAACTAACACAACATTGTAAAGCAACTATACTCCAATAAAAAGAAAAAATATATAGATGCAAAAATCCTCAACAAAATATTAGCTTTTAAGCACCTAAAAAACTACTAAAAGAACTATACACAACAATGAAGTAGGATCTATCCCAGGTATGTAAGGCCGGTTCAGTATTTGAAAATCATATAATGTAAGCTATCATCAACAGGCTAAAAAAGAAAAAATCACATGATCTTATTAAGAAATGCAGAAAAAGCATGTGACAAAATCTAACACTCACTCATGATAAAAACTCTTAGTAAACTAGGCGCAGAGAAGACTTTTTCAACTTGATAATGACTGTCTACAAAACACCTAAACCTAACATCATACTTATTGATGAGAAACTCTATAAACTTTCTAACTGAGTTCAGGTACAAGGCAAGGATGTCCCCTCTCACCTCTCACTCCCTTTCAACAGTGTATTAGAAGTCCTTGCCAATACAGTAAGGCAAGAGAAGGGAAAAAAGGTTAGCAGATTGGGAAGGCGGATATAAAACAATCTTTGTTCACATACAACATGATTGTCTATGTAATGTAGAAAATCTGAAAGCATTAACAAAAACAATCTCCTGGAACTAATAAGTGATTATTAGGTCACAGGATACAAGGTTAATAAACAAAAGTCAATTGCTTTTCTATACACCAACTGCATTCTGAAATTAAAACACAATACCATTTACCATTAGCACCCAAAAAAGTGAAATATTTGGGTATAACATTTATATGAGGGGGACTTCCCTGGTGGTACAGTGCTTAAGAATTCACCTGCCAATGCAGGGGACACGGTTCGAGCCCTGGTCCGGGAAGATCCCACATGCCACAGAGCAACTAAGCCCATGCGCCGCAACTACTGAGCCTGCACTCCAAAGCCCGCGAGCCACAACTACTGAGCCCATGCACCACAACTACTGAAGCCCATACACCCTAGATCCTGCGCACCACAACTACTGAGCCCACGCGCCACAACTACTGAAGCCCGAGCACTCTAGGGCCCACGTGCCACAACTACTGAGCCTGCGTTCTGCAACTACTGAAGCGCATGAGCCTAGAGCCTGTGCTCTGCAACAAGAGAAGCCACCACAATGAGCAGCCTGCGCACCGCAACAAAGAGTAGCCCTTGCTCGCTGCAACTAGAGAAAGCCCGCACACAGCAATGAAGACCCAAAGCAGACAAAAAAAATTTTTAATTAATTAATTAATTAAAAAAAAAAGATCTATATGAGAAAAACTACAGAACTCTGAGGCACTAAATCAAAGAAGAACTAAATAAATACAGAGATATCCCATTTTCATGGATTGAACACTCAATACTGTCGAGATGTCAGTTCCTCCCAATTTGATATACAGATTCAATGCAATCCCAATCAAAATCCCAGCAAGTTGTTTATGGATATTAACAAACTGCTTCTAATCTTTATGGGGGGAGGTAAAAGACCTAGAACAGCCAAGACAATACTGAAGGAGAAGAACAAAGTTGGAGGACTGATACTACCTGACTTCAAGACTTATTATAAAGGAACAGGAGTCAAGACAGTGTGGTACTGATGAAAGAATAGACAAAGAGATCAATGGAACAGAATAGAGAGCCCAGAAATAGACTCCCATAAGTATAGCCAACTGATCTTTGACCAAAAAGCAAAGGCGGGCTTCCCTGGTGGCTCAGTGGTTGAGAGGCCGCCTGCCGATGCAGGGGACACGAGTTCGTGCCCCGGTCTGGGAAGATCCCACGTGCCGCGGAGCAGCTGGGCCCGTGAGCCATGTCCGCTGAGCCTGCGCGTCCGGAGCCTGTTCTCCGCAACGGGAGAGGCCACAACAGTGAGAGGCCCGCGTATGCAAAAAAAAAAAAAAAAAAAAAAAAAGCAAAGGCAATATAATGGAGCAATGACAGTCTCTTCAACAAACGGAATTGAACAAATGGACACCCACATGCAGAAAAATGGATCTAGGCAGAGATCTTACACCCTTCGCAAAAATTAATTCAAAATGGATCATAGGGCTTCCCTGGTGGCGCAGTGGTTGAGAGTCTGCCTGCCGATGCAGGGGACACCGGTTCGTGCCCCGGTCTGGGAAGATCCCACATGTCGCGGAGCGGCTGGGCCTGTGAGCCATGGCCGCTGAGCCTGCGCACCCGGAGCCTGCGCTTCGCAATGGGAGAGGCCACAACAGTGAGAGGCCCGCGTACCGCAAAAAAAAAAAAAAAAAAAAAAGTGGAGAACAAAATGGATCATAGACCTAAATGTAAAACACAAACTATAGAACTCCTAGAATATAACACAGGAGAAAACCTACTAGATAGGGGGGTGGGATGAATTGAGAGATTGGGATTGACATACATACACTAATATGTATAAATGGATGACTAGTAAGAACCTGCTGTATAAAAAAATAAATAAAATAAAATTCAAAAATTCAAAAAACAAACAAACAAAAAAAACCAATTGAAAACTGGGCCAAAGACCTTAAAACACTTCTCACCAGGGAATTCCCTGGTGTTCCAGAGGTTAGGACTTGGCACTTTCACTGCAGGGGCCGGGGTTCGATCCCTGGTTGGGGAACTAAGATTCCACAAGCAGCGTGACACAGCCAAAAGAAAAAAAGAACTAAAACTCAATAACAAGAATACAGGGCTTCCCTGGTGGCGCAGCGGTTGAAAGTCCACCTGCCGATGCAGGGTACACAGGTTCGTGCCCCAGTCAAGGAAGATCCCAAATGCCGCGGAGTGGCTGGGCCCGTGAGCCATGGCCGCTGAGCCTGCGCGTCCAGAGCCTGTGCTCCGCAACGGGAGAGGCCACAACAGGGAGAGGCCTGCGTACCACAAAAAAAAAAAAAGAATACAAATCCCAATTTAAAAAAAAAAAAAAAAAAGACTTCTCACCAAAGAAGATACACTTCTTTATATAGGAGATGGCAAAGAAGCATATGAAAAGATGCCCCCACATCATATGTCATCAGAGAAATGCAAATTAAAACAATGAGATACAACTACATACCTATCAGAATGGTCAAAATCTGGAACAGTGACAACACCAAATGCTGGTGAGGTTAGAGCATTAGGTACCCTAATACAATGCTGGTATGAATGCAAATTGGTACAGCCATTTCAGAAGACAGTTGGCAGTTTCTTACAAAATTCATACTTGTATGATCCATCAATTGCACTCCTTGGTATTTACCCAAAGTAGTTAAAAACTTAAGTCTACACAAAAACCTGCACACAGATGTTTATACCAGCATTATTCATAATTGCCAAAACTTGGAAGCAACCAAGACATCCTTCAATAGGTAAATGGAGAAATAAACAGTGGTACATACAGACAATGGAATACTGTTGAGCACTAAAAAGAAATGAGCTCTCAAGCCACAAAAAACACATAGAGGAACCTTAAATGCACATAACTAAGTAAAAGAAGCCAATCTGAAGCTATATACTATGTGATTCCAACTATATGACATTCTGGAAAAGGCAAAACTATAAAGACAATAGAAAGATCAGTGGTTGCTGGTGGGATGGGGTATGAACAGGCAGAGCACGGTTAAAAAATCCGGTATAGGGCTTCCCTGGTGGCGCAGTGGTTGAGAGTCCGCCTGCCGATGCAGGGGACACGGGTTCATGCCCCGGTCCGGGAAGATCCCACATGCCGCAGAGCTGCTGGGCCCATGAGCCATGGCCGCTGAGCCTGCGCGTCCGGAGCCTGTGCTCCACAACGGGAGAGGCCACGACAGTGAGAGGCCCATGTACCGCAAAAAAGAAAAACAAAAAAACCCGGTATATTATATATTTTTCCAAACCCATGAAATGGACAACACCAAGAATGGACCCTAAGGTAAACTAGACTTTGAGTGATTATGGTATGTCAGTGTAAGTTCACTCTCAGTAAGAAATGTACCATTTTGGTGAGTGATGTTGATAATGGGGGAGGCTATGCATATGTGGGGGCAGGGAACATATGGGAAATCTCTGTACCTCCCTCTCAATTTTGTTTGTAAACCTAAAACACCTCTAAAAATAGTCTCTTAAAAAAGAAAAAGAATTCCTGCTTTCTTAAAGTAACTAACACACCAACTTCATTCAGCAAATCTACTGAGTTGCCTACTATCTGCCAGGTGACCTTTATTTGTTTGGTCATATATTCCACAAATACTTAATGAATACATACTATGTGTTCTAGATAATGGGGATGTAATAATAAACAAAACAGATGAAATTCTCAGCCCTCATGAAGTTTACAGTCTAGGAAACAAACTAACAATAGATATGTGCAATGGTGACAGAACTATTAAGGGTTAAGGGGGGCAGACAGTGAAGAAGGACAAAAAGTTCAGAGACGGGATGGAGGGAGGTCAGTGAGAGGGCCTGCTAATACATACAGAGTAATGAGATTTGGCCTGAGAAGGTAAAATTGAGGAAAAATCAGCAGGATCAGATGAGGAAACAAGCCATAGGGATCTCTGGGCAAATAGCAATCCAGACAGCACCTTAAGACTGAATTGTCTCAATCATAACTGTCCATCAATCCGTGTTTCCCTATTGCCTATTGCTATATTTTTATACCTAGATGGCACTGGAAGGTTCTGAGATGAGAATTGACATTATTTAATTTTCATTTTAAAAGAATCACTCTGGCTGCTGCTCAGAACAGACCATAGGGCGGAAAAGATAAGATCAGTTAGGAGGCTGTATTAATCTAAGTGAAATGATTGGACCTGTGTGGTGGCAAAGGAAACATTAAAAATGGTCAGACTCTACACAAACTTCGAAGGTACAATCAATAAATAGGTCTTTGTAACAGACTAGATGTGCAGTAAGAAAGAAATCAAGGACGACCCAAGGCTTTTGGCCTATGCATGTGGAAGGAGAAACTGCCGTTTACTGAGATTTTAAAGACAAAAGGAAGAACACGTGTGTCAACAAGATTACAAGTACAGTTTGGTGCATGTTAAGATGCATATAAAATGTTCATATGATGTTTATAAGATATTAAGATGTTTATAAGATATTCAATGTTGGATACAACAGCTGGGTATAGGAATCTATAAAGTTCAAGAGAGAGATCTGGACTAGAGATAGAAACCTGGGAGCCTTTAGCATAGTTGTAATCACATAGTATGTAGCCTTTTGGCTTCTTTTACTTAGTAATGTGCATTTAAGGTTACTCCGTGTTTTTTTTGTGGCTTGATAGCGCATTTCCTTTTAGTGCTGAACAGTATTTCCACTGTCTGTAAGGTATTTAAAACCATTAAACTAAATGAGATTACCAAGGGAGTGAATGAAAATTAGTGACCTGAGAACTGGGCCCTGGGCCATACTAAATTTGAGAACATGAAAAGCAATCAGCAAAGGGATAGAGCAGCCAGTCAAGGAGAAAAAAACCCCCAGAGGAGTGCGATACCCTGAAACCAAGTGAAGAAAATGTATCCAGGTAGCAGACATAATTAATTGAATCAAATTGTGCTCTTAGGTCAAGTAAAATGTGCAAAAGACATAATTAGTGATTTGCAAGAACAGTTTCAGAGGAATGTTAAAGGTAAAGGTTGTCTGGAGTGGATTCAAGATAGAATGTGAGGAGAGAAATTAAACAGGCACAGACAATTCATTCAAGTAGTTTTATTATAAAGGAAAGTAGAAAAATGGTGGTGTAGCTAGAGTGGGAAGAAGGGTCAAGAGAGGGTTTTTTCCTAAACATGTGAAAAGTAACAGCCAAAATATTTTACACTGATGGGAATGATCCAGTAGACAGGCAGAAACTGATAAACCAGGAAAGAGCAAAGAGACAACAACAGAAGCAATAACCAAGATTAGATGAAAAGAGATTAATTGAATACACCAGTGGAAGTAAGAATATTAATATACAAATAATATACAAGTCCAGTAAAAGTAACAGCAGCAGCTTAACTTCTGTAAAATGTTTTCCAGTTTATAAAATAACTTTATACTTTTATTTCTTTGGATATTTATAACAATCCTCTAACAGAGGTATTACCTCCCACTTATATAAAGAAAAGCAAAGAACAACTCAGAGAAGCTAGGTAACTTGGTCAAAGTCACACTGCTATTAAGAGGCAAAGCCGGAATACAAATCTCTATAAATTCCTTTTTACAAGTATGTTACCTTATGATTTAGAATGAAAACATGCTAAGAAAATTTCCTCATTCTTTAAGTGTATTATCTTAAAAAGTGTTAACAAGGGACTTCCCTGGTAGTCCAATGGCTAAGACTCCGCGCTCCCAACGCAAGGGGCCCGAGTTCGATCCCTGGTCAGGGAACTAGATCCCACATGTTGCAACTAAGAGTTCACATGCCGCAACTAAAGATCCCGCATGCCTCAATGAAATCCCGTGTGCCACAAGTAAGACCTGGCACAGCTAAATAAATAAATATTTTTTTAAAATAAAAAAATAAGAATAAAAAGTGTTAACAAAACTAAACTTTGAAACACGTCTTAGAAAAATGTTGTTTTGTACATTTATTGAAATTATTTTAAAAACGTTACTACTAAAAATTGTGACAGTGAAAATTTACTTTTTAAATGATGTTCATGGGGGCTTCCCTGGTGGCACAGTGGTTGAGAGTCCGCCTGCCAATGCAGGCGACGCGAGTTCGTGACCCGGTCCGGGAAGATCCCACATGCCGCGGAGTGGCTGGGCCCGTGAGCCATGGCCGTTGAGCCTGCACGTCCGGAGCCTGTGCTCCGCAACGGGAGATGCCACAGCAGTGAGAGGCCCAAGTACATTAAAAATAAATAAATAAATAAATAAATATAAATAAATAAATGATGTTCATGGGTTTTCCATAATTATGAAAAGATCTCATGTTCTTCAGGAAAATATCTGGGACATACAGGGCTTTTAAAAAGAACAAAATTCAACCATAATACCACCAACCACCTTAGCTGACATTGCAATTTGTTTCCTTCCAGAAAAGTATTTTAAAATAAGGTGTTTTATATTTACTTCTCTACTCAGTGATGGTTCCTGACCTCTACTGAGAGTTTGTACGTTCCTGGGACTTATAATCAAGACAAACATGTGTAACAGCAAAGATATTAAACTATGGCTTCTGGTATCAAAGGAACACATGAAGCAATCAGAATTGTAATATAGTACACCTAACACAGAGATTTTTAAGTTTTAGCATTTCTTACCTGGTTATTTTCTTCATCCTCAAATACAAAATCTTGCTGCATAACTTCATTGTCTAAATTAGTGCTAGCCACAGGTTCGGAACAGTCTCTGTTACATTCACTGGCATTAATAATACCATCAGCAATATCAACCCTAGTAATGAAGATTAAAAAGTCAGATCAGGCCACATGTTGAATACGTAATACCTTTCAAATAAATAAATAAAAGTAACAAACTGAAACTTTTCCTTGTCCAAGGAAATTTGTCTTTTTCATAAAGAGCCACAGTTTCTTTATCTTGCCAAGTTAGATTATTAAGTGTACAAAGTTTATTTTTGTCTCTTCATGGGATGTTGTGAGGAACCTACCTGGTTTGCTATCCACTTTGAATATTTTCAAAAGCAAATAAATGGTTTTAACAATAAATTATGTGCCAAAATAATGATTTCCCTTATAAATGCATACTCTAAATCATAATAATGACCTGTTTACTGATTAAAATACAAGTCTAGCACTAGGTACCAGAGTGTCCAACACCTTATCAAGTACAACAGGAATAGCTTCCTACTGCATATTTTTTCATCTTATATAATTTAGAATATGCACAACACTGCGGGTTTTTGTTTACAAAGATGATACCACTATTAATGAGAATATGAGTTATTTCCATAATACTGTCTGAGCATGGGCATAGGTTTTCAGGATCTCTAGTTAACCTAAGGGCAAACTGCAAGAAATCTGCTTATGTTATATCCTTTGAAACATTTTCCTACTATTTCCAACTTTTAGATACTGCTTCTTTCCTTCATATTCAATTCAAATACTCCCTAGATCCACTTGTATAGTTCAAATCATGCCTTCAAAGCACATAAATCAGGGCCATCATATCGAGCTGCACAGGCTGGTGATGCCATCCATGCAGACTATATGGCACACCTGCAGTTGTACAATACGGTATTCCATAAACATATTCCAAGCAGTGGTTTTTATATCCATTAAGTTTTCAGTTTCATTTCATACTTGATAGCTAGTCTAGTATACCTGATACATTTGGCCTTTTAAAAATCTAATTCTTAACAACAAAAACAGAATTCTACCCAGTCATCAATTTTTTTTGCCTCCTATGAATTCTCCAAATTTGGGAACATCTTTCTTAAGATCATGATCGATGTTGCTCTGTAGATCTGTCCCCAGAACAAAAACTGATCAATGCAAACTATGAAATCATTGCACTGTGGTCTCAGACAAAGGAACCTATATATCCTAAAGTGCAGGACTGAGGTAATAGGAAAGGAAATGAAGCTTTTGTCATTTAAAGGTAACAAGTCAGATGAAAAGTGGAGTAACATCACACATCACACAGTACATAGAGTACTTTTAACTTACACAAATTCAACTATTAACAGCTAACCTAAAACAACAGCATGTAGGGAGGGCAAAGGCTGGAGGCAGGTGATAAGTTAAATAGCAAAGGATGATTCCATCTACCATTTCATTTCACTCAATGACCATGTGCACTAGGAGTGATGTCAATCTGCTGTCCCTGTACCTATCTGTCTAGATAACTGCATGTCATGGTGTGACCATTTGGAGAACAGAATATGGTTCTACTTTTTTTAAAGTTATTTTTCATATAACATGGATCCTAAAAGTAAGCTTACTACTTCATCTGGTGTTCACAGGCTGTGTTGGACTCAATGCCTACTACCTTAATGGAAGACTTATGAGATTTTCAATGTTAAGAAGTATACACAATTCATATGCAAGTATATACAAAGTCACTTTTCACACTGACTTTCAGAAATGCTCAAGTAAGATGACACCCCATCATTTAAGAAAAAATAGGTTTTTAAAAGAAAAAACAATTTTATAACTCAATAAATAACAGTAAAATGTTTTAAAAGTTTCTTACTGGTTATTAGATCCTTCCCCATCACAATGAACACTTCCTGCTTCATTATTACACACCAGACTTTGCTGTTGTAAATTCTTAAGATCATGATCTATGCTGCTCTGCAGATCAAAAAGGTGCTGTTCCACAGCTGCTCTAATTGTTCTTTCTAAAATACTATAAAACAGAACATATTTTAGTGAGAAGCAGTCATCTTAACTAGTTATTTGGTCACATAAACACAAACTTTAAAATGTACAACCAGTTAAAAAAAAAATTATAATGGTATTTAAATGAACAGGTAGAGGGGGAAAAAGAAACAGGAAAACATAATATTGGCTTAAATTTTAAAATGAAATTTGCCCAAATAAGATATATAAATCAATCATAATGTCACTATTACTACCGAGGCATGAATGATCACTTGGCCCAGTAATTCACTCCTCACCTCAATACATATAAAGCCATTTAAAAAGACTTTTCAGGGAATTCCCTGGAGGTCCAGTGGTTAGGACTCTGCGCTTCCACTGCAAGGAGCACGGGTTCGATCCCCAGTCGGGGAACTAGGATCCCACATGTTGGGTGCCACGGCATGCATGCATACATACATACATAAATAAAGCAGCCATTAAAAAAAAAAAAACTTCATAAAAAAGCTCTTTTGACATTTTCAATCATTTCAGAAGATCAAAAAAAATCATCTGAAAAAAAGTTCATCTTTATTTTGTATGTGAGTGTAATTCATTCCTTCTTTATTTTGTATGTGAGTGTAATTCATTCCTTCTTCATTTGTTCTGACTGAAGTACATAAAATACTGGTTTCACTGCCTTATATACAATCCTTCATCTAAAGTAAGTACAATAAATACATGATTTTAATTTCTACAGTTTAGTAATATTTTTTTAAAATTTTTAAATTGTCTTCTGTAAGTATACTACTTACTCCGCAGAGGCTGGTAAGATGCTGATAGGAGATATATGGGTACTGTAATCAAAGAAAGAAATCAGCTATAAGATTTTCAATACTAAATGACTATAAAATGTGGTGAAAACTGCCACATTTACACTACCCTTGATACACCCAGGAGAACATGCACTAAGTTTATTATTCTAATTTTCTAAATTATTTTTCACATAAGAAGACGCTTAAAATAAACACTCTGTGTGTGTGGGGTGTGTGTGTGTGTGTGTGTGTGTGTGTGTGGTGGAGGGTAGGGG
The DNA here is from genome assembly GCA_004363435.1 of Platanista minor. NCBI lineage: Eukaryota > Metazoa > Chordata > Mammalia > Artiodactyla > Platanistidae > Platanista > Platanista minor. The sequence continues at coordinate 14,291 of RJWK010012538.1, forward strand.
GGGCCGCAACTACTTCATCTGGCGCTTACCTGGAAGGAATACTGACCTATTCCAAGCCTGAAGGGAAAAAAACTGACTACTGGGCCAAACAAAAAGTACCCATCTAGGATAGTATGGAGGCCTCAATGTTGGCCCTGTACTCCTTGCCAGTAGCAAATGCTCCTACTCAGAGGATATTCTCAAGCTACAAAAATAAAAGGCAAAATAGAAACTAAAATTCAGGCCACATCATTCACTGTGCTGGTAACAGATTTTCCCTAGCAAATTTTGTACCACAATATCTACTGATACTTATAAAAACATACAATAGACTCATTTTTACCACAGTTATCGGAAGTACAACTTAAAACCCACAACGAGATATGGATACTACTAAAATGTTTAAAATTAAAGTGTTGGTGAGGATGTGAAGCAAATAGGACATTCACATAATGCTGGCGGGAATGTAAATGTTCCAACCACTTTGGAAGCCAGTTTGGCAGTTTTCTTATAAAACCTACCAAGTGACCCAGCAATTGTACTCCTGGGTATTTACACAAGAGAAATGAAAGTTTAAGTCCATAGGAAGACTTGCACAAGCATAGCAGCTTTATTCATAATAGCCAAAAATGGCAATCAACCCCAACAGGTGAATGGATAAACAAAGTGTGGAATATCCCTATGGATATCCCATGGAATATACTTAGCATTTTTCTATAAAAGTCTTGAACACTGATACATACAATAACATGAATCTCAAAAAACATTACCCAAGCAAAAGAAGCCAGACACAGAGTATCTATTCTATGAGATTCCATTTATAAGAAATTCTAAAACAGGCAAAATTCATCTATATAGTGACAATGCAGATCAGTAATTGCCTGGGGCCAGAAACTGCAGGGGTCAGGGGGAGAATTACTGTAAAGGAGCACATGAAGTGATGGAAACAGTCTCTATCTTGACTGCCATGGTTGTTAACAGATATATATGTATAGATGTTCATCATTCATAAAATGAATACATTTTATTATGTGAAAAATACATCTCAGTAAAGTTGATTTTCAAAGGAAAAAAATCAGTAAGAGAAAAAAACTAATCTACAATAATCGAAGTCAGATAGTGGCTACTTTGGGGGAACAGAGAAATTGGTAGCATTTGAGAAGGGACAGGAACAGGGACCCAGGTGGTGGTTATACAAGTTGAGTTCATTTTTTGATAATTCAATGGCCTTATGATTTGTGAACTTTTCTGTATGCAAATAATTCTTCAATAAGAAGAATCATTTTTAAAAAGTAAATTTAGTTTTATGAAGATCCTCTGTAAAATGTGCCAACACATACTCTAACCAACATGAGGAAGAATGTCTATCAGGTTAATAGTCTCAGGATTGTCTGTAGAAAACCAAATGAACACCATTTACCATTCATCCAACAATCTTCAGGTCTCCCTTAAGCAAACTGCACCACTGCTTTATCAGACAACAGTAAGCCATCCTGGTTTGGCACACATAACCTCTCTAGCTTTAAAAAAATGTTTTTTAACTGCCAATATTATACTAGTTTTCATGAATGATTTATTCTTAGCTAAATGCTTTCATGATGATACCCTCAAGGAAAGTACTTAAAATTTTTTTCATATTTAAATGAAATCATTTAATCATTTTCATTTCTGAAATCAGGAAAAGCTGGGAAGAAAAATCACATATATGTGCACAAAAAACCAGTGTAGCCATCAGTCTATTTCTAGCATTCAGATGAGCTGAAAGTTAAATATTTAGTGACTTTTACAGAAAAAAACAAAATACAAAAAATGATAAATGAAGCTTTCCCCAAAGGGTGTTTAAATGTCAACTAGGATATTAGATCTTTTTCTGATATTTTGTTACAATGATTTGTTGATTATATTTTTAATTTTGGTTATAGGTTGCTATTTCATTATAAAAGTTAAATCTGGTATATTTTCCTTAGTAACTTAGCAGTCTCTAAGTTTAGATAATTTGTTACCTATTTAGAAACATTCATTTTACTTTGAATACCGTTATCCACTGACAATATAGTATGCTGAATGGTGTGAAGAAAATATATACATCTAACATCACATTCTTGTCACCATTTAATTTGTGATTTCTGGTGAGCTTTTATTGTATCTTACAACAAATTCTCAAAAAGTTCCAATTCTCAACTACATAGTCCATCAGTCTGTTACTGAAGCCTTCTATCAAGTTTTAACTTTTCACAGGGTTTACATCACCTCTCTGTTCTTTTTCAAATTTGCCATTGTTAGCCATCTACTCATTCTCCCAGAGGGATTTTCTCACCCTTTTTCATTAGATTAGATTATCAATAAAATGCTAGTGGATACATGGACACAAGACACTTTACAAAGAGTCAAATAAACAAAAGAAAAATAATCACTCAACATCACTAAATCATCAGGGAAATGCAAATCAAAACCAAGAGAAACCTCATACCTGTCAGAATGGCCATCATCAAAAAGAATACAAGTAACAAATGTTGGTGAGGATGTGGAGAAAAGAGAAACCTTGTACACTGTTGGTGGGAATGTAAATTGGTGCAGCCACTATGGAAAACAGTATGGAGGTTTCCAAATACACTCAAAATAGAACTATCATATGACCAGCAATTCCACTCCTGGGTATATATCCAAAGAAAACAAAAACACTAATTCGAAAACATACATTGGGTATATAACCAAAAAAAACCAAAAACACTAATTCAAAAACATACATTAACTCCAATGTTCATAACAGCATTATTTACAATTGCCAAGATATGGAAGCAACCTAAGGGTCCATGAACAGATGAATGGATAAAGAAGATGCGGTGTATGTGTTTATACACACACACACACACACACACAATGGAATACTACTCAGCCATAAAAAACAACAAAATTTTCCATTTGCAACAGCATGGATGGACTTGAAGGGCATTATGCTAAGTGAAATAAGTCATACAGAGATAGACAAATACTGTTATGCTATCACATATGTGGAATCTAAAAAAAATAACACAAGTGAACTTATTTACAAAACAGAAACAGACTCACAGACACAGAAAACAAACTTATGATTATGAAAGGGGAAAAGGGGAGGAGGGGAGAGATAAATTAGGGCCACCTGTATCAGACTCTCCTGAAGTAACAGTGTTATTTTATTGGAGATCCGAACCCTACTCTAGACCTCAAATACCATAAAACCAAAGTAAATAAGATAGTATGGTACTGGCACAAGAATAGACATACAAAACAGAAACAGACCCACGCTTGATTTAGAACAAAGATGCTACTATGGAAAGCAGGGAAAGAACAGTCTTTAAAAAAATGAGTCATGGGGCTTCCCTGGTGGCGCAGTGGTTGAGAGTCCGCCTGCCGATGCAGGGGACACGGGTTCATGCCCCTGTCCGGGAAGATCCCACATGCTGTGGAGCTGCGGGGCCCGTGAGCCGTGGCCGCTGAGCTTGCGCGTCTGGAGCCTGTGCTCCGCAACGGGAGAGGCCACAACAGTGGGAGGCCCGCGTACCGCAAAAAAAAAAAAAAATCATAAAGGATGGTGACAGGCTTATAAAAACTGCTGAGCATCAGAACTGCAGTCTAAACGGAAACAGGCTGTAACATGAGGTCACTACTGACAAGGAGGGACCCAATAAACAGTCCACAAATTTTTTCCTGAGTACTAAGTAAGCAACTTGGTGGGAGATAGGGAAAGGGGGACAATACTTTGAATCTGGCTGGAACGCCTATAAAAATATTTAAGCCTAACCCAGGGTAAAGCAGAAAAAAGAAGTCTGTTTGTTTTCATTAATCACCCTATATCAAGAGGTATAAATTATGACAAATATGACACTGCTGAAACAGCTGCACAATAGGTAGAGGACTACTGTTCACTCATCATCCATTTTCAGAAAAGCATTAATGGTTAATTTTTCAAATCTAAAATTAGGATAATTTCCAGATAATTCATGCCAGAGCCCCACTAAAACGACCATTTAAAAAACTGTGGTTTTGAAAAATAAATATATAAAACAGGGACTTCTCTGGCAGTCCAAGGATTAAGACTCAGCATTTCCAACACAGGGGCAGGAGTGCAGGTTTGATCCCTGGTCAGGGAACTAAGATCCCACATGCCACGCAACACGGACAAAACAAACAAACAAAAAAACAAACAAAAACAACTCCAAACCACATATCCCCTTCCAGTCAAAAGCAAAACGCATTTCTTCACTTTCCCCATCAACTTGAGAATACCCTACACCTATGACAAGAGTAAACTGGAAAGATGCCTCACTATTATCAAGTTAGTCAATAAATTATAACAACCACAAGTCTTTAAAATGTCAAATGCATAATTTTCAGGGCAATAGGAAGGAGGAAGAGAACCTGTCAATATCCATTATGCTGATACTTCAAAAAATGTTTTACTTTAATAAAATCATTTTATGACCCAAAGCATAAATTCTACCTTTTCCCACCCAACATTTCTGATACTCCCACCAAAGCACGTTTTCCTCCTCTTTGCACTTTTAAGTGGAATCTAGCTAGCGAAAATGTGGTGAATTGATTGTCAACTGAAATATTCTGCAAACTGCTTATTTAACAGATTTAAAGGAAAAAGTTACTACATTTCTCTCGCCCCTATAGTCAGCTGAAGGCATATTTCTTCAACAATAAGGTATCCACAGAATGAAGTGCAAACCAATTTGCCTCAACTCAGAGCTCTTTCTTAATCACTACACCTTCTTTCCTGCATCACAACTAAAATCGAACCATCATAAGCTAATGAACTCACCAAAATGAAGCCCTAGCATCAACAGTACATAAACGATAGTATCACGGCTTCCCTGGTGGCACAGTGGTTGAGAGTCCACCTGCCGATGCAGGGGACACGGGTTCGTGACCCGGTCTGGGAGGATGCCGCAGAGCGGCTGGGCCCGTGAGCCATGGCCGCTGGGCCTGTGTGTCCAGAGCCTGTGCTCCGCAGCGAGAGAGGCCACAGCGATGAGAGGCCCGTGTACAGCAAAAAAAAAAAAAAAAAAAAGATAGTATCAAATTATTCATTCTTTCTAAATTCCAAGTTTTAGCAAGGCATTAAATTAAAAGCAAAACTTTAAATGAACTTTTTAATAATGTCAATTAGCTGGTTCTTTATTTGTAGTTCTGGAAGCAATATAAATTAAAAATTAACTAACCTCAAGCCAAAATAAACCTTTCCAATACAGCCTAAGAAAAGGCTGTGAAAAGCACAGGGAAAATAAAGAACTCTTTCAGAACTCTCCAATCTCTCTTTAAATTTTTAAAAGGTAAAGATTCCCCTAACATTTGTATATGTAAATAAAGCCAAATACTATATAAATATGTGAATGTAAAGCAATAATTTTTCATCTACAGATACAAGGCACTTTAGAAGCAAGCTTGAGATTTCCATGAACTTCATGGATAAGACTGAGCCTCAGAAGCAACCAAAACTTCTTCTTTTTATGCACCATAGGCTACCCACACTCTAAATCCCACCATTTTTTCCACTCAACTCAGCTCAAATCTTAACAACATATGGTTAATGGTAAACAATGTATAGAAATAACAGATGCATAAATAAGTCAATCAATACAACTCATACATGAATATTTAAACCACTGGTTCTCAAAGGGTGTTCCATGAAACAAAAGATCAAAACTGTTTTCATAACATTTGCCTTTTTCACTGTGCTGATACTTAATGATACAAAATCAATGGTAGAAAAAGATTCCTTGGGGTCTTAGCATAAGTCCAGGCAAGTGGTATCAAACTATACCATGGCCATGGCATTCTTCATCACAACCCAGTTGTGATCTTTTTTAAAAAGGAGCCAGTCCTTGATGAAGAAGTAATACATATTATTAATTTTATCTCAGCCCTTGAGTACACTTAATTTTAATATTTGGTGTGACAAATAGGAAGTACACACAAAGCAACTCTGCTGCACAGCTTAGTACAATGCTTGTCTTGTTTGAGTTGAGAAGTGAACTCTTACCATGGAATACCCATTTTTACTTGAAAGACTGACCGACAGACTATGGTTATTCCAACTTGAATATCTGGCAGAAATTTTCTCAAAAATGAGTAAGACTGGGCTTCCCTGGTGGCGCAGTGGTTGAGAGTCCGCCTGCCGATGCAGGGGACACGGGTTCTGCCCTGGTTTGGGAAGATCCCATATGCCGTGGAGCGGCTAGGCCCGTGAGCCATGGCCGCTGAGCCGGCGTGTCCGGAGCCTGTGCTCCCCAACAGGAGAGGCCACAACAGTGAGAGGCCCGCATACCACACACAAAAAAAAAAAAAAAAAAAAAAAAAAAAAAAAAAAAAAAAAAAAAAGAGCAAGACTAACAGTACTGATAAAATTTGGGTTTTCAAGCAAAATTAGAATTCTGGAAAACCTGTATCCTCTACCATAAGCTCAATAGCATCCCAATACTTAAAGATATTTTGACACAATCAATAATGATATAAAGAATATACATTTTGATATTATATAACAGAATATATCACTATTTGGAAGCTCTGAATAACTCAGTAAGGCAGTATTTTCCAAATAACCAATATACTATATCACAAAATTAAGCATGGCTAAAAGATTCTCTCAAAGTACAAAACAGACTGATGGATCAGAGTACGAAAAATTCAGATATGCTTTCAGGTTCCACATTACAAATAACCTTTAACAAACTACCACTTACCAAGTTTTGGTGTATTGTCAAAGAAGAATATCCATAATTATCTGAAAAGGCTATAAAAATTCTATACCTTTTTCCAGCTACATACTTGTATAATGCTAAACTGTCTTCACATTACTTCAACCAAAATAACATATGGCAACACATTAAATGCAAAAGAAAATGTGAGAATCTAGCTACCATCTTTTAAGTCAGACATTAATGAGATTTGTACAAATGTAAAACAATGCCATTAAAAAATTTCTCACTAAAAATTTTTGAGAGATTCTGGAAAAGTTACTTTTTTTTTTTTTTGCGGTACACAGGCCTCTCACTGTTGTGGCCTCTCCCGTGGCGGAGCACAGGCTCCGGACACGCAGGCTCAGCGGCCATGGCTCACAGGCCCAGCCGCTCTGCGGCATGTGGGATCTTCCCAGACCGGGGCACGAACCCGTGTCCCCTGCATCGGCAGGTGGACTCTCAACCACTGCGCCACCAGGGAAGTCCTGGAAAAGTTACTTTTGATTAAAAAATTTTACATTAACATGTAGTGAGTTCATTACTACTTTAAAAAAATTTCTCAGTTTTGGTTCCTAATAGAGTAAACACCAATAGCTATAACCCACAGTAACAAAAGTTCTTTGTAGTCCTCAAATGAAACCAAAAAGTTCGAGAATCGATTAATTAAAACTAATAGAGGGGCTTCCCTGGTGGCGCAGTGGTTGGGAGTCCACCTGCCGATGCAGGGGACACGGGTTTGTGCTCCGGTCCAGGAGGATCCCACATGCCGCGGAGCAGCTGGGCCCGTGAGCCATGGCCGCTGAGCCTGCGCGTCCGGAGCATGTGCTCCGCAACGGGAGAGGCCACAACAGTGAGATGCCCGCGTACCACAAAAAATAATAAAATAAAATAATAAAATAATAATAATAAAATAAAATAAAACTAATAGAGGAGGAGAAATCTACCAACAAAAAAACCTGTTAGATCATAAACAGCTATATTTCAGCTACAAATACTAAGCATCTTCCAAAGTACAACTCAACAAAGAACACTCCCAGCAGTTTAAATATGTTGTTTTAATTTATAATATGGTAAATAACCAGAGGTATAAAATCAACATAACAAAAGTCTTCGGAGTCCTCAATAATTTGTAAGAGTTTAACATTTGAGACCAAAATGTTTGAGAACTGCTAAACTGTCACTTAATGTTTATTTCCCTTAGGTTTCTAATATATCTTCCCATAGAAATACAAAGTAGGCTACCTAATAATTCCATAAAATGTTTGCAAGCAACCTGAAAGAAAAACTCAAAGAGACAAAACATTAAGTTAGCAAAAGTTCAATCTCTAGTTTCATGTAATACAGTATCCACTAATTCCCTAAAATGAAGTTATTAAGCACTCCTCATTTTCTAGACCCTGTGCATTCTAGGATATTTCTCCCCTACCTTTCTTTCATCAAAGGTGGATATCAAAGAATGTATTTTTTACCTTTATGCAACCAATCAGCCAAAATTAAAATAAAATGTTAATGTATAAATATTAACTGAAATTTACAGATATCAACACTAAATCTAGAAGACCACTATGACAGACATCTATTTTTGTTGCCTCATATCCCTATCCCTTTCTTTTGGTATTAGCCCCATTTTTCTACAGCAAACTAGCTCCTCCCTCCATCCAATGCTCTTGGTACATGCATAAATTACAATGACCCAGCTCTACCCTGGCCAGGAATGGGCACATGACCCAATTTAGGCCAGACCTTCTCCCCTGCTACCCCACAGGAATCTGGTCTTGAGCAGAATGACAGATGAAAAGAAGTAATTGGAAATCTCACAGCAACAGCCACATGCTGAAGAGATTTCTTCCATGACACTCTGTTACTAAATTCTCCAAACCTGCCATGCTCTTCTCTCTGCTTTTCCTTTCAACTCTGGGACCTCTCCAGCATTCTTCTAATAAATTACCTTTTTTCTTTCCATTAACCAAGATCTGTTTCTACAACTTGCAATTAAGGAATCCTGATTACCACCAATCTCTAATGATTCCATCTAAAAATGACTGTGTTTGGGACTCCCCTGGTGGCACAGTGGTTGAGAATCTGCCTGCCAATGCAGGCGACACAGGTTCGAGCTCTGGTCTGGGAATATCCCACATGCCGTGGAGCAACTAAGCCCATGCGCCACAACTACTGAGCCTGCACTCTAGAGTCTGTGAGCCACAACTACTGAAGCCTGCAGGCCTAGAGCCTGAGCTCTGCAACAAGAGAAGCCACCACAACAAAGAGTAGCCCCCACTAGCCCAACTAGAGAAAGCCGTGTGCAGCAATGAAGACCCAAAAACAAAGACCCAATGCAGCCAAAAATAAATTAAAAAATAAAAATTAAAAAAAAAAAAATGATTGTGTTGGAGGGAAGGAGGATGCTCTACAAAAACTAGACAGATGATTAAAAAGAAGAAACTGGGCTTCCCTGGTGGTGCAGTGGTTGAGAGTCTGCCTGCTAATGCAGGGGACATGGGTTCGTGCCCCAGTCCAGGAAGATCCCACAAGCCGCGGAGCGGCTGGGCCTGTGAGCCATGGCCGCTGAGCCTGCACGTCCAGAGCCTGCGCTCCACAATGGGAGAGGTCACAACAGTGAGAGGCCCACATACCGCAAAAAAAAAAAAAAAAAAAAAATCTAGAGGGCCACAGAGAAATGTAATAGTTGTATTTAGAAGTATTCATTTTAAACTACTTTATAATTTTTCTAAACGATACTGAATAGTTCTTTCCTTAAATTACTTATTTTTAAATGACATTTTGCTGTCTGACTCTTAAATTATTTCCTCTGCTTTTTTAACCACCATTCATTGAACACAAATTTAATGAAAAGTATCTAGTGGCCTAAACAAAGAACTGTCCCCCTAATTAGAAAACCATGGAGCTTTACAGAAAAGTAAGGACAGAATTTAGCAAACCTAGAGCTACGTACGGGGAGTTCTTAAATTCTCTAATGCTTCCTAAACAGTGTGTCCAATAGCCCCAGCTATGTGCTAGGATAGTGCCTCCAGCTTACCACATTTACCAAGTTTACCCAGTATGCCCTATAAATATCACTTTATACATGGAAAGGATTGGAAAGCACTATCTTAAAGGACCACAGAGTCCTCTCCTTACAGCCTAGTTCAATCTAGTTCTAGACTAGGACCTGGAAATATAGTCAACTCAACCACTGTATCTTTCTCTAGCAATTCTACTTCCAAAGGTTCTGAAATTTTACCCAAACCACTAATAATACAAAAACAAATAAACTTTAAGAGGAAATATACATAAAAGGTTATATTTTTAAAGAAAGGTATAAATGCTAATAACTGAAAACTCCTTAAAGAGGTTGCTTCTTTAAAATTTTCTTATTGTTCTTTTTCATATACAAACTAATCTTTCATATACCATTATAATCTGTGTGATTTAGTGCTTGAGTGAACTTACATCTAGAATGAAATGCTCAAAACTAAAGTCCTTTCAAGAGAAATACTACCTTGTTGATGCTGTAACACTATTTGGTTCCAGGATGTTTTCAGTCATCCTTAACTGTACCACCTCTGGCATGTCATCTGATTTTTCTGCACCCTCTTCTGGAAGTTCTTCTATATGTCCCAGCTTTTCATCTTCCTCTTCTTCCTCAGAAAGTTCATTAACCTATATAGATAGAATTAAATGAGAATTAAAATTTAATGAAACTCTTAACTGACATACTATTCTAAGAAAGACATACTATTCTAAGAAAAATTTACATACAACTCATTTTTCACTTCATTTCCTAGGACCAATTTTTCTTACAAAGTAAACAGCTGCCAACTTCTCCATATTAGAGTAAAATATCAAACCAAACATAACATTTTAAAGCAGAAAGTAATGATTACATTACTATATCACTAGGAATATGAATAAGACTGCAAACTATGAAAAAGCCTGCACACTGTAGTTAATTAAGAAAGCTTCATTTTCTAACCAATCAGATTTGTAAACTTATCAGCTACAACAAAGACTTCAATTGATCTCTCCAATTTCCAAGTGCACTGAACAAGTGATTTTAATATAGAATAAGTGTGAAAAAAGAAGGGCACAGAAATGTTGCCTTATGGTCTTAACTGTGCATTAGAAAAATGACAGCTAACTTCTAAGTGATTCAGACTGAATTCTTTATGAAGAGACTGGACCTTACAACAAGAAAGAACTCACTGTTTTGACCATTAAGCACAACTCAAGGTTATAATTCTCTTTCTGGCAGGGGCTATAAAACATTTTCTATTATCAAATTGGCTACATAAGTACACAATCATTCTAATAAAAAGACACAAATATCTGAGAACGAAAACCAATAAAATATTTTCAAATAAGAAACATTTGTTAAGCTATCCCATAGAAGAAACTAGCCGTAAATTGTCTTAACATTTTTTATAAACTAACACTAGTCATTAAAAACATTAAGCAGTAAACATGTACTTTTGTTCATCCTAGCCAAATGTGCTGGCAATACCTAGAATAAATTTACTGCTACATGTTAACAGTGGTGTTTTTCCTGACACACAGGCAAATACAGTTGCTAGAGGACTCTCAAAAATGAAAACTTAACCAGAAGAAAGGTAATTACACTGTGATACTCTACCAATTCCTAATCAACGAGTACTGAAAATCATTAGCCTAAGTGGTTATTTACTGAGAGGTAAGATTTATACACAAAGGTGAAAATTTCAAATGACAGGTTAGTTTTTAAACAGGATCAAATGGAAAATTACTCTCTTTATCTATGTATTTAATAAATTAGTGAAAATCAAGAATGTATTTAATCAATAACTACCTGGTAATCCAAGCCAAAAATAAAAAACTGGCAAGAAAATATCATTTTCAGGTTTGGGCGCAAGAGTAGAATATTAAAAAAAAAAAAAATTAAGACGGCTATTTAAACTGAGAATAGATGAATATTTATTCAGTACACAAATATTTTGTAAAGAAGTACTGCAATTTTAACATGTTACATTACACATTTTAAAATCAGTTTATGCCTACAGTCAATAGCTCTTAGTAACTACAAAAGTCTTATACTCAATTATACTGAACATATTATATTCGATTCAATAAGCTTTATGTAAATTAATTGACATTCCCTAGTATCTTCGCCAGAAACCAACTAAGACATGACATGAACAAAGTCTATGGCTATGGATTTTTCTTTCCATCCCCACCCCCATACCCCCAGGCCTTCCAGTTAAACTTCCTGCAGTAAGAATTGACTAAATTGGTTTGGGTAAGAGTAAAAATTATAAACTTATATAAAAATGCTCTCCCTCTCACCCCACACTTATCTTCAAAAATTCTTCTTGATCTTTTTCTTGTCAACTTGACCTTTTGCTTATCAACACTCTATTCTGTTCATAAATTATTCTGAACCTGCCCTATATATGCAGCTGCCTCAACTCCACTTATGGAAAACCCTCAGCCATACTTACATCTCTTCTTTCTTTGACTGTTGTAATTCCCTTCTCTAGGGCCTCGTGAAATGCCTGCTCTCCAGACTCCAGCTTGTGGAGACCGCTGCTACCTGCCTTCTCAAACGTATAAAGAAACATAATTATCACCTACATCTTCAAACCACTCTATTGGATTCGCAATCATTCAAGGATGCCATACAAAAAACCTATTCTCTAACTCTAGGTCATTTCTCAAACACTCCCTATTCAACATCTCCAGTCATCTCTCATACTATCAAAAAAAAAAAAATCTACTACCTTGAAAAGGATCTAACGGCCAAATACTTGCATTAATGGGATGAAACTCTAAAAGTAGAGAGTGCTAAATAAACTTTGCTTCCTTCAAGTATCAAAATCAGGGGAAAAATCAAAGCACTGCCCCAATAGACCAGGTCTGCCTACCTTTTTAAATATGTGGATAACAAATTAGCAGCATTTAAGTTATGCCAACTTTAAAATACAACCAAATTGTGCTGAGTTTGAGATTTTACTTTCACTCAATACCTGATCAATTCAGCTTCACAAGTCAAATTCTGACTTGTGAAGTTATGAAATCTGTTTTAACTTGGGAAGTTATGAAGTAACGAAATCTGCTTTAAAAATAATACTTTCAGAAATCTGTTCTTCTATTACTTGCAACCCAGTTATAATTCAAAACAGTAATAAAAATAGATAAGAAAATAGATACTGGCAATTAGCAACATGAGCCAAGGTAATTAATATTCATCACTGTCTCTCAGGACTCAATGCACTACCATGTTTATTGAGAATATTGTGTTCAATATGCTAACATCCTCTTTTCTATTCACAGGCACATCTGCAGAATTCAACATTATTTCCTGGTGTTAATTAACCACCATTCTATTTAATGTAAAGCACAATATATTTTAAGTCAGTTTTTGTAGTGCTTAAAAAATACAGAAATATAAATGCAATGTATGTGAGATATGAATATATTTCAGTTTACATAAGGAAGCTGCAGGATAATACAAATATCAGAGAATTACACCACAATGTAAAACATAATCAAGATATACCCTGCAGACTAGAGGAGTCAAGATATAAACATTAGATCAAATTGGCATCATCAGTTTCTTACAAGTCAAATCATCTTGGAAAAGTAGAAAATGAATAACACAAACGTATGTATATTATGTCACTTTCAGCAACCATTAATTTTATTTAAAAAAATAAACTGCTGAACTAAAATATAAAGGAAAGAAAGGTGGCACACAGAATTCCCCAAAGATGGGATTTCTTATGGGTATCAAAAAGCATTAAAGGTTTAAGGCATATATATCTACTTGTCCTCTTCTTGTCTTCTTTTAAGCAAAAACACTTTTGAACAGCTATGTCAGTTCTTTTTTTTAACCAAGTTTTTTTAAGTCAGGTACCGTACATGATAGTTGGAAATCTTCAAAAAATATGCCAGAAGTTCCCTGAATCACTGATTCAGGTTACAAATTCTACTCACTTGATTTACCTCACGCACACACTCGCACACACGCGCACGCGCACACACACACACACACACACACACACACACACACACTTGATTTCGTCCTCAGTTCCTAAACTGTAAGTTACAATTTGGCATCTTTTACTGTTTTCTTAAAAGTTTCTGATACTTGAGATAGAGGAGAGGAAGGACAGTAAGGAGGGAAGAAGAAAAAGAGGGAAGGAAAGTCAGACAAAGATAAAAATGCTTTCATGAAAAAAACATAAAAAACTTAAGGAACTGACCTATAGTCAATTAATCTATGACAGGGACTTCCCTGGTGGTCCAGTGGTAAAGAATTCACCTTCCATTGCAGGGGACACAGGTTCAATCCCTGGTCAGGGAACTAAGATCCACATGCCGCACGTGAACTAAGCCCGCACACCACAACTACTGAGCTCACATGCCTCAACTAGAGAGCCTGAGCACACAAACTACAGAGCCCACACGCCCTGGAGCCTATGCGCCACAACTACAGAGTCCACGTGCCCTGGAACCCATGCGCCACAACTACAGAGAGAAAATCCGCACACCACAACTAGAGAGAAGCCCGCAAGCCATAACGAAAGATCCCACGTGCCACAACAAAGATCACCTGTGCAACAACCAAGACCTGACACAGCCAATAAATAAATAAATAAATAAAAATAAATCTATGACAAAGGAGGCAAGGCTATACAATGGAGAAAAGACAGTCTCTTCAATAAGTGGTGCTGAGAAAACTGGACAGCTACACGTAAAAGAATGAAACTAGGGGCTTCCTTGGTGGCGCAGTGGATGGGAGTGTGCCTGCCGATGCAGGGGACACAGGTTCATGCCCCAGTCTGGGAAGATCCCACATGTCACGGAGCGGCTGGGCCTGTGAGCCATGGCCGCTGAGCCTGCGTGTCCGGAGCCTGTGCTCCGCAACAGGAGAGGCCGCAACAGTGAGAGGCCCGCGTACCACAAAAAATAAAAAATGTAATTAGAACATTCTCTAACACCACACACAAAAATAAACTCAAAATGGATTAAAGACCTAAATGTTAAGACCGGTACTATAAAACTCTTAGAGGAAAACACAGGCAGAACACTCTCTGACACAAATCGCAGCAGTATCTTTTTGGCTTCATCTCCTAGAATAATGGAAATAAAACAAAAACAAATAAATGGGACCTGGTTAAACTTCAACTTACCATAAACAAAACAAAAACACAACCTTCAGAATGGGAGAAAATATTTACAACCAATGCAACTGACAAGGGATTAATTTCCAAAATATACAAACAGCTCATACAGTACAATATAAAAAAAAAACAAAAACACCAATGGGCAGAAGATCTAAATAGGCACTTCTCCAAACAATAAATACAGATGGCCAACAGGCACATGAAAAAATGCTCAACATCGCTAATTATTAGAGAAATGCAAATCAAAGCCACAATGAGGTATTACTTCACTCCAGTCAGAATGGCCATCATCAAAAAGTCTACAAGAAATAAATGCTGGAGAGGGTGTGGAGAAAGAGGAACCCTCCTACAATGTTGGTGGGAATGTAAATTGGTACAGCCACTATGGAGAACAGTATGGAGGTTCCTTAAAAACTAAAAATAGAGTTACCATGTGATCCAGCAGTCCCACTCTTGGGCATGTATCTGGAAAAGATGAAAACTCTAATTCAAAAAGATACATGCACCCTAATGTTCATAGCAGCACTATTTACAAGAGCCAAAAACATGGAAGCAATCTAAATGTCCACTGACAGATGAATGGATAAAGATGTGATAAACACACACATACGCACACAAGAATATTACTCAGCCATAAAAAAAAATGAAATAATGCCTTTTGCAGCAACATGGATGGACTTGGAGATTATCATAATAAGTGAAGTAAGCCAGAGAAAAACAAATATCATGTGATGTCGCTTCTATGTAGAATCTTAAAAAAAAAAAAAAAAGATACAAATGAACATATTTACAAAACAGATATAGACGCACAGACATAGAAAACAAACTTATGGTTACCAGTGGGGGGGACGGGCAATAAATTAGGAGTTTGGGATTAACATGTACACACTACTATACATAAAATAGATAACCAACAAGAACCTACTGTATAGCACAGAGAGCTATACTCAATATTTTTTAATGACCTATAAGGGAAAAGAATCTGAAAAAGAATAGCTACATTAAATATATGTATAACTGAATCACTAAGCTATACATCTGAAACTAATACAATATTGTAAATCAACTATACTTCAATAAAAAACAAAACTAACCAACCAACCTAAGGAAAGTATAACCCCCAAATATTAAAAAGACTTATCTATAAAAGTTCACAACAGTATAGAAACCCTTTTAAATAAAAGCTGGGCTACCCAAGAAATAAAACTCCTAATTCACATAATCTGAGCCAACACCTATGAGAATGAATGAAAATCTGTATGATAAACTTTCAAGAGATGCTACTTTATAGTTTAAGAAAAAATGAAGGGATGTAATCTACTGTCCATCAATAAATACCATAACCATATAATTAATCATCTAAACCTGGATACATTTGAGTGAAAAGAGGAGCAACTAATAATTACATTAGAGAGCAAATATAAACTAGGACCACTCTGAGAAAACCAGGATATACTATCACCTTTTCAAGTGGATACAGGTACTATGAATCAAATAAATTATATGTTACATCCATACAATAGGGAACTACACAGATGTTTAAAAAAACGAATATGTTCTCTACATTCCAATAAAACATCATCATGATACACTCTTAACTGATTTAAAAAAATAAGGTACAGAATAGTGTGTATGGTATGCTACTTTCCTGTTAAAAAATACTTAGAGGAAATATTTACTTATATTTGCATAAAGAAATTCTGGAAAAACACATAAAAAAACAATGAGAGGAAGAGGGTGGGCATGGGTAAGAATAGGACATTTTACTGTGTATTTTACCTTGTTTATTTTTAACCAGGTGAATTATTAGTCATTAAAAAGAGGTAGCAGCCCCACCCCACACTCAAAATATAACATCATAGGTTTTAATATAAAAGTTTGCTTGACAAATCATTTCATGTAAGCACAAAAGAAAAACCTCCAGATAGATCTATATCATGAATTCTAAACCTGAGAAGTCTGAATTAATGTGGCTTTACAGTCACTTACAATTAGTCAGAATCAATATTATCACTTTTTATAAAGAAGAAATTAAGGGCTTCCCTGGTGGAGCAGTGGTTAAGAATCTGCCAGCCGATGCAGGGGACACGGGTTCAAGCCCTGGTCCGGGAAGATCCCACATGTTGCAGAGCAACTAAGCCTGTGAGCCACAACTACTGAGCCTGCACTCTAGAGCCCGCGAGCCACAACTACTAAGCCCGTGTGCCACAACTACTGAAGCCTGCACGCCTAGAGCCCGTGCTCTGCAACAAGAGAAGCCACCACAGTGAGAAGCCCGCGCACCGCAAAGAAGAGTAGCCCCCGCTCGCCACAACTAGAGAAAGCCCGCGCGCAGCAACGAAGTCCCAACGCATCCAAAAATTAATTAATTAATTAATTTTTAAAAAGAAGAAACTAACTAGGATCCTTCTGCTGTCTCAACCATCAAGGCATAGCAGTAACAACAAAATATAATGTTTGAGAAATGGGTTTTAAATTCGAGAGTCACGAGATTTAAAACATTATCTATAACCTAAACTATTACTCTTTTGATGTTTCCCATTAATGACAATGTTTGCACTGCTATACTGACTTGGTACTTCAATCAAGAAAAACATTTTTAAGTTTCTGTCAACTTTATATTCAACCTTTCTCTCTACCTTCTAATTCTCAACCTTTGCCTGCATTCCTCTATGCCAGCAGTTTCTTTGCAAAAACAAAAGCACACTATTCTTACAAAACAATGCTTAATTTAACAGAAGAAAAACACAAAAATGTCCACAAAAGCTCTACCATACACTCTGATTTCAATTACTTTTCCATATCCAAATTGAGGACAAGAAGTTGTTCAGAAAAAAGATCACATTCATATACTACATGGATATATCACCTATGATTACATATAATAATCAAGAAAATTACTTCCAGTTTAGTACTTAAATATTCCACCTAAGTTTGGGCCAAGCCCTTAAGAGCAAATTCTTTATAAAGCAACAACAACAAAAACTCTCTCCAAGTATATTTGAAATATTCTCACCTGTTCAGTAATTGAACTCAAATCATTAGATGAAAAATCTTCCTCTTCATTCTCAAAAAACTCATAGTAATTTTCCAGAAGTCCAGCCATTATCCTGCTCACTATTTCTTGTTCTTTCAGATCTTCCACATCTGTGTAAATACTAAGAATAAAAGTCCAAACTGAATTGAGAGTTCTTAAATCAATCACAGGTAAAGTTTGAAGACAACCAATGAGTCACTTTATAGACCTGAGCGATTTATGCCATCATTCTGTGCCTCAGTTTTCCCATCTGTAAAGCCTACCTAACTTGTACCCTGTTCACAGAAATGCTGGAAGGATTAATCAGATCTACTATAAAAAATAATGGTTCATCAAGCAACCTATGACCCTTGGGAGACAGTACAATGATTCTATTTCACAAATATATATATTTTTTTAATCAAACAAAAATTTGTGAAAAAACTTACTGGAAGACATCTGGACCAAAGACAGCAGCCAAAGAGTTTGCAGACCAAAGTTCTTCATGATGTGATGCTACATTGGCTAAAAATCTACACAGAAACTTTAACAAACTGTAATTAACAGGTGGAAGCTGTTGCAAGAGGAACCTCAACTTTCTTCCAAATTCATCTTCGTTATTATAATCTACAAAACATAATGATGGGTTTCTTTAATGAAGTAAAAGCAAAGCTCAGATATTTTGCCAGGTTCACATTGTTACACCCATATAACCATTTTACTATAACAATTACAAAACTTCTTCACTTCCTCTACTAGAGGCCAAATGCCTTAGGGCTTTGCATTTCACTTATTAAGTGGAAGAATTTGAGAAGGTACACAACCCCTCAACTGTTGGAGAATGTTTTCCTCATCTATTACTCACTGGCCCCAATACTCTATTTTTTTTAATTCTCATCATACTGTCTCTTGCATGACTGTACCTGTGTTTCCAAATTAGTGCCAACTCTAAGAAGTCAAAATACACTGGCCAATATCAGTCAACACCAACCACTAATAAGCAAAGATGAGAAGCAATTTAAACAGCTAATAGTATTAGAATGAAAGAAAAAACAAGGAAGGAACAGAATAAGAGACAGACTTTCTTCTTTTTAACATTCTGAAAAGAACAATTAACTTCAGCAATATCAACAGAACTAAATAAGAACGAATTCCACTTCTAAGTTGTTTTTCTCCTCTAAGTTGTTGTTTTCTGTTTACCAAATGAATTTTCAACTACCAGAAGCTAGGCCCTGTGTTTAGGTCAGTGAGTTTTCATTAACAGAAATTAGGCCTGTATCAACTCCCTGACTGGTGAGGGCCCCACTTAGGAGAAGTAATTTCTCAGAGTTACCCTCAAAATAAAGTAATTTATTGCTCCAATAGAGAAAGTTAACCCAATTGTATTTCATTCTTTATTTTTCTCAAGCTTCTTAAAATTAATTTAAAAATTAATTCTTTGGGGAAAAAAATTCTTGGTAAAAGGTTATAATCAGAATATTGGCCATCTCTGCAAAATAACACAACTCTAAGATGTTTACAGGAAAGGCTATAGTCACATGAGTTTTACTTAAAATTTAAAATACAACCAATAAGAACTCTGATATTTCATAATATTACCAACTGCCCAGGTACTTTGACTTTATAATTGGTTGGAACAGTCCTTGAATTAATGTTTTTTAGATTACTGTGACTACAATTGGAATTTTTTAACAACCTAAATTTAGCAGAAAAGGATTATTTAAGAAAAATCACATGTCAACTCAAAACATATATGCAAGCAATTAGTATTATCAAAATGATCACTACATCAACACTGACAAATTCTACATAACATCCTCTCTAGCTACATAGCACTTATCATCTAACATACCCTTGTATTTATTTTGCTTATCATCTATTTTTCCTCTAACTCTCCTTATGCCCTTTTAGAATTTTTAGCTCTATGATGGCAGAGATTTTTAGCCAGTTTTGTTCACTTCTGCATTCCCAGAATTTAGAACAGTGCCTGGCACACAGCAGGGGTTCTATAAAAGTTAGTTGAATAAGCTGAATAAATACACAATAACTGAAAAAAGATGCTCCCTTGATGAGGTGGTAAGATCGTGGGCTATACTGGTTTTACTTGAAATACTGTTCATGCTGCTTTACTTTTGTTAGTGAACATTTCTAGTATTCAAAAATATTTATACCTACCAGCCTCCTTCTAAAATATTTATATCGGGCTTCCCTGGTGGCGCAGTGGTTGAGAGTCCGCCTGCCGATGCAGGGGACACGGGTTCATGCCGCGGAGCGGCTGGGCCCGTGAGCCATGGCCGCTAAGCCTGCGCGTCCGAAGCCTGTGCTCCGCAACGGGAGAGGCCACAACAGTGAGAGGCTCGCGTACCGCAAAAAAAAAAAAAAAAAACACACCTGCTTAAATTTTTTTCCCTTTTGAGGCTACTTCCTAGTTAGATCATAACCAGGAAAAATATATGTAGATATCAAAGAAGATTCCCCTAAGAATTCTTTCAAGCATTTTAACAGTTTTTGTAAATTTTACAACAAATTCACAGAACTGTGAACTGTGTTTTCTACCAAAGTAATTGGACAAACTACCATGGGCTAAACCAATGGTTGGTAACATATGACAACGAATGGAATGGCTGTCATAACTTGGGGGAAAGGGGTACTAGTGCTATCTAGTGGACAGAAGCCAGGGATTCTACTAAATATCTTAAAATTCAAGGATAGCCCCTATACTAAAGAATTATCCAGCCCCAAATATCAGGAGTGCCAACGTTGTGAAATCCTGGTCTAAATAAAAGATCAAACCACACCAGAAATGCCACTTTGCAATGTCCTGCTACCACAGAAAATGAAAACCACTTTTTTTTTTTTTGCGGTACGCGGGCCTCTCACTGTTGTGGCCTCTCCTGTTGCGGAGCACAGGCTCAGAACGCGCAGGCTCAGCGGCCATGACTCACAGGCCCAGCCGCTCCGCGGCATGTGGGATCTTCCCAGACCAGGGCACAAACCCGTGGTCCCCTGCATTGGCAGGCGGACTCTTAACCACTGCACCACCAGGGAAGCCCAGAACCACTTTTTAAAGAACACTAACTCGGGGCCTTCCCTGGTGGTCCGGTGGTCCAGTGGTTGGGAATCTGCCTTCCAATGCAGGGGGCACGGGTTCGAGCCCTGGTCAGGGAACTTAGGATCCCACATGCCACAGAGCAACTAAGCCTGCACGACACAACTAATACCCGACGCAGCCAAATAAACAAATAAATTAAAAATAAAATAAAGAACACTAACTCATATGCAACTACCTGCTGCCTCCGTGATCTTAAAAGCATTAACCTCATGTATTTGTGAACGTCAATTAAAATATTAACATAATAGTTGCCTACAATAAATGGAGAGAGGAACTTTCCCAGAGACTGAGACACCTTCCCAAAAGAATTATTGAAGGATGAGGAAATAGATTTTATCACAACAGAAATGCAAATATCATCTCAAGTACTGCCACACCTATCTGCATAGCTATTAAAGAAACAGGTGTATATATGGGTGTGTGTGCATTCATACATACTCGTGCTAATGGTTATATAAGTGGGGAATGGAGGAGAATGGTGGACTTCTTACAACAAATGGGCCACAAGCATTTTTGCATGCCTAAATTCCTTCACACGTGAATGCTGACATAAGAATAATTAATTAGTAAGATATATATTGCAATTCCATAAATAACACAGTGCATGATGCTGTCATACTTTTTAAATGAATGCCAATCAAAATGACAATCCTATTGACAAAATAGCTTCTGACTGGTAGCATCAATGAGAGGCAGTAACTTTATCATCATTAAATCTTATTCCACTTATTCATTTATAAATTTTCAATCAAAACTGAAAGATTATCTGATTCTTGGAACTTTAAAAGACTTGTCTACAATTCACTAACACAGGGAAAATGGAACCCTAACACTATAAAAACAAAACGAATGGCTCTAGAGACACAAAAAGGGCTCAAAAAACTCTAACACATCAGTTTCATCATATATTGAATGAATGCAAAGTGCTTATTAGGTGACTGAATATAAACATTTGAAAAAATTCCTACTCCTAAGAAAAGAAATTTGAAATGGATTCAGAAATTCAGAACAAAAAAATACAGTATTTGTTGAGGGAAAAAAATTTTAAAAGGTGACATTATTTTTTTTTTTTTTGCGGTACGCGGGCCTCTCGCTGTTATGGCCTCTCCCGTTGCGGAGCACAGGCTCCGGACGCGCAGGCTCAGCGGCCATGGCTCACAGGCCCAGCCGCTCCGCAGCATGTGGGATCTTCCCGGACCGGGGCACAAACCCGTGTCCCCTGTATCAGCAGGCGGACTCTCAACCACTGCGCCACCAGGGAAGCCCAAGGTGACATTATTGATGACACTTCATTTTGAAACCTGTTCTTTGATCCAGGTGGCACAATAAAAAAACAAAACTGAATCAGGCTAACCATTCCTGAAAAGAGCAAGTACAAAGTGAGCCCTATGATCTAGCTGTACAGAGGAAAACATACATAAGAGGATCATAAAATATCTTTGTATTGACCTTTACACACAAATAAAAGGCATCCACTAATTCAGGCTCGTGTTTAAATTTAAGAAAAAGATGGATAAATACTCTCAAAAGGAAATCCCCCTTCTCTGCCCATACACTGCTTAAGGATACACACAAACATACAAAAAGTCCAGCTCTGACAGCGATAGGGATTAAGGAAGTAGCTATAATTTTTTAACATCACTGAATTTCTGTAGAAGCCCCAATTCAAAAAATTAAAGAGATTCCATAACACAAACAAAAGCCAGAAAAAATAATCTAAAAATCCAAGAAATGTATTATACAGTTGACCTTGAACACAGGGGTGAGGGATGCCGACCTTCCACACCACTGAAAATTTGTGTATAACATTACAGCAGGCCCTCCATATCCACAGTTCTGCATGTGTGGATTCAACCAATTGCAGATCATATAGTACTGTAGTACAAATTTATTGAAAAAATATGTATGTAAGTTCAAACCCATGTTTTTCAAAAGTCAACTGTATTATATGCTAACTTCATAAATTCTCCTATATCACGAAGCATGTCACTCCATTATGTACACATGAATACCAGTGAATACCATCTGGCTCAAGGAAAAGAAGCATCTCCTCACTTCTTGGTTCTTTTACCTTTCTGCATACCTTTACCTTTATTTTTCTTGTCCGTCCCTGCTAAGGCCTATTTTTAGTCACCACCAAAAAAATAACCCAACAGAAACAAACCAATTTTTTTTCTTTATTTGGCTTGTAGTCTGATGTCCAATTTGATATTTTATTGCCTTCAGGCAGGTGTCTAAGAACAAGCTTTAGGTATATTCCAAACTTAGAATCAAAGCTGTCTTCTGGGTTTTGCTAGGATGTTCTATCAAACCAAGGATAAACATAGTAACATCACCACTAACCAACAACACTGACTATTATGGGTCATTCTGCCACACATATATTTTTTCTTCTTCCTTTTCCCTCCTCCTCTTTGTTCTTGTCTCCTGCCTTATCACTATGTATCTTAGGCTTACTAAGACCAATCATAAAAAGTAAATAGCACTACAGGAATGAATCTAAGAGGTTGCAATTCCCTTAACTAGATAATACAGCCCCAAAGAGCATATGTCCCCAAATGGGAACTTAAGAAATTAATCTCAGAATTACTATAATTTCTGCTTACATGTCAAGATTTCTAAAAGGTAAAGACTTTGAAATTAAATGTTAAGCGACTGACTTATAAGATTCAAATTATGTTACCTTGAGAAAGCTGCATCAAGTGAATATGCAAACTGCCAGGGATAACAGGTTCAGGAAGTTCTTGAAGGAAAAACCTAAGAAGACTAATAGCCGAGGGAACATCTGCTTCCTTAACCAAATCCACCTCTTCTCCGCTGTCGTATCTCTGCCGAAGCCACTCCACTGTCTCAGCATTTCCATTGACTTGAAAAAGTCCTTGTTGCTCCAGACCTCCTACATTAGTTCAAGGCAAAAATTAAATAAGCTTCAACTTCAACTACCATATATATTAATTCTCCAGTCAACTTAAAACATTCATACTTTGGGAAAGCCATTCTTGGCTCCCCTGATTGGGCTAACCACCTTCAAACTACACATCTAGAAATGTATACTATCTCTGTCCTGAGGAATATTCTATTTTATCCCACCCCCTTATATCCATTAAAAATATTACTATCACCCCTCCTACTAAAATATGCTCTAAACTGGGCATTTCTGAGTATATGATTTTTAAGTAATAAAGACACACTAAAATGTTAAAAAGAATTTCCATTGTTTTTCCTCACTATATTTTGGACATTGAATACCGAAAAAAAAATCCAAGGTCAAAAATGGATAAGTTGTGTTTATTAAAACAAAGGCTAGCCCTCAAAGTAAGGAAATGTATACCATGTTCCTCAATATAGTCCACTACGTGGCGGACTATGAACGGAACCTCATTGTCTGGATGTCCTCCCTGCTGCAGCTCATCAAGTGGAATTCCAAATATTTTGTTAGCAAGAACGGAGTTGCAGTTATTCAAGGAAGGGGAGGAGCTCTTCCTCATATCTTTTTTGCAGCCAGAAATCAAAGCTGTCTTTTCTGCCAAATAAAAGGAAAAAAAAAAAAAAAAAGACTATAATGATTAACAGGTGGCAATATGACTAAATACATTAAAGAAAAAGGCTTTACATCTGAATGTGTTCTCGTCTATTAAATATGTTCCAGTTACCAGGCCCATAGTGTGTTCTACAAATAAAGCTCAATACAATCATCTAAGCATTTTCTCTACCATGTGAAGTTAGTTCTGAAATGTTCCCTTTAGTGTTTGTATATTTACCAAACAATGGCAAAACTGATCATTAAACTTCGCAGAGGACATTAATATCTCAAAGACAAAGTAAGGGGCAAATTTTGCTCCAACAGGACCTTACTGACCAAGCTTATTAACAACATGAGTAAAAAGCCAAACCTAATCAGTTCTGGACTCTGCTCTATGAAGGTCATCTAACCACTCAATTCATAAGCACCCAAAGAGGAGAAAATCATTTTTAAAAAAATGATGGGCTTGGGCTTCCCTGGTGGCGCAATGGTTGAGAGTCTGCCTGCCGATGCAGGGGACACGGGTTCGTGCCCCGGTCCGGGAAGATCCCACATGCCGCAGAGCGGTTGGGCCCGTGAGCCATGGCCGCTAAGCCTGCGCGTCCGGAGCCTGTGCTCCGCAACAGGAGAGGCCACAACAGTGACAGGCCCACGTACCGCAAAAAAAAAAAAAAAAAAAAAAAAATGATGGGCTAATAAGGACAAGATTAACCAGTTCTTATTTCTACATGACAGAGCAGCCATAATATGTTTTTATAAACAAAGGAAATTTTTCAGTTCTAGGCATCAACCTTCAATGAAAATGTTCTTTTATCAATCCTGCTGTTTCATAATTATTCAAAAGAAAAACTTCCATAACCCGGCTAGTTCAGAAGAAATAAATAATTTGTCTTTGCAGGAATTGTGATCAGTAAAGAAGCAGTGGGAGAAAACAATGTTTCCAATTTATGAAGCATCAAAGAACAAGTACAGTAATCTCAAAAAAAATTCATGTTCTAAAATAATCATTTATGGGAATTCCCTGGAGATTCAGTGGTTAGGACTCCACGCTTTCACTGTAGGGGGCACAGGTTCAGTCCCTGGTCGGGGAACTAAGATCCCACAAGCTGTGTGGCATGGCAAAAAAAAATAAAAATAAAATAAAATAATTATTTATTATTTTATGTAGGGAAAGGAGTATTTTTAAAGGAAAGGAAAACTTTTTCCAAAAGTTGATAATGGGGCTTCCCTGGTGGCGCAGCGGTTGAGAGTCCACCTGCCGATGCAGGGGACGCGGGTTCGTGCCCCGGCCCGGGAAGATCCCACATGCCGCGGAGCGGCTGGGCCTGTGAGCCGTGGCCGCTGAGCCTGCGCGTCCGGAGCCTGTGCTCCGCAACAGGAGAGGCCACGACAGTGAGAGGCCCGCGTACCTCAAAAAAAAAAAAAAAAAAAAAAAA
>RJWK010012539.1:6356-40405 GCA_004363435.1 Platanista minor
TGTTGTTTATCTATTTTATATGTAAACCCACACTTTTTGCCCATTGATTGAAATTGCCCTTAGCTCCCTAAACTTCCAGGCCCTTTCTAGGTAGAAAAGAGTTTTCCTTCTTTGGAAATGTAAAGCTAAGGCCCCTAAGACTCACCTGGAACATTTCAGAGACGCCTGATAAGGAGATTCTGCTCAAATGTTGCTCTCACAAACTCACCATCTCAAAGCCAGTTCTGCTGTGTCTCTGCCAAAACTTCCTGCCAGATTTCATTTGAAACCACAAGGACAGTTATTTCCACCTTGCCTCAAATCCTATCCCCACATGTCACCGTCTGAAACATACACTTTTTCTCATCTGTTTTTCCATACTCTCATCCTCAGATACCTCTGTGTTGTGTCCTTTTCACCTGCCCACCTTTCCACTCCTTCCTTTCTCCAAATTTTTCAAGTATACTCTCTGAAATTCCTGTTTCATGGTAATTAAAATCCCTTACACACACACACACACACACACACACATCCTAAACATGCCTTCACAGAATGATAACTGCATCTTCTTGTCTTAAATAAGAGTAGACTTCTTGGGACTTCCCTGTTGGTCCAGTGGTAAAGAATCCCCCTTCCAATGCAAAGGACTTGGCTTCGATCCCTGGTCAGAGAACTTGCTGCGGGGCAACTAATCCCAGTGCCACAACTACTGAGCCCGAGGGCCTCAACTACACAGGCTGTGTGCCACAAACTACAGAGCACACGTGTTCTGGAGCCTGCATGCCACAACTACAGCAGAGAAAAACCTGCAAGCCACAACTAGAGAGAAGCCGGTGCACCACAACGTAGAGCCTGTGTGCCACAACGAAAGATCCCACATGCTCAATGAAGATTCCATGCGCCACAACTAAGACCCAACACAGCCATAAAAATTAAATAAATAAATAAATAAATAAAATTAATATTAAAAAAAAAGACAACTTCTTTACAAAGTCACCATCTCCCTAGAAAACCTTTAGTGGAAGATGTTAACTCTTCCCTGTTGCCCATCAGCAGAACCCAGCCAAATAACAGTACCATCCACCTAGTGTGAGGCCATAAGGCAGTATCAGTATTCTCACAGCCTCTCGTTCCTTCATCTTTGCATAAAGACCCCCATGGCATCTGGCTATTCTGCCTTCTACCCTCCAGATTGCTGTCCCTTACCAGCCACTTGACATTTATCCTAGACCTTGGTACCTCACTCATAGTTCACTTTTCTATCCCATGTCCTTCTATTATGTTGAATAACACTGACACCTTTCAACGTCCAAGTGGATGACTTTTCCAAAACTCTAGGTTTCCAGTTTCTTGAACTTCTAAACTCCAGCTTCCTACACCCATGGCCACATCATAGACATGCTATAAGCCAGAACATTCCCTCCTGTGACACCCTGAACTCCAATACCCACTCTGATCTTTCTCCTGTATTTTGAAGTTTTTCACATCCACTGATGTCTTTAAATCTACCTGTACTGTTCTATGTCTCTTTCACGTCCCCCATTACTCCATTTTCTCCTGATAACCCCATTTTCTCTCAACTTAGCAGCTTCTTCCTAAACCCATTTACTTTCCTACTCAATCTGGGTGTCATGGTTAATGACTAGAATTCTTCACCAGCAACACAATGCCCAGGCACTCCCCTTCTTGCACTCCATGTTCCTGTTAAAGACCCAACAATGCATCACAACCAAAATCTGTGCTCTATTTTTCTATGGCTAGAATATTTAGCACTGCAAAGAAAATGTTCTGAACAATCAGATTGGTGCCACTACAGATTCATGATCTTCAGCCATACTCTCAATGCCATTCAACATATCTCTTTTCTTTTTTCTTTTTTTTTTTTTGGCAGTACGTGGGCCCCTCACTGTTGTGGCCTCTCCCATTGTGGAGCACAGGCTCTGGATGCGCAGGCTCAGTGGCCATGGCTCACGGGCCCAGCTGCTCCGCGGCATGTGGGATCCTCCCGGACCGGGGCACGAACCCGTGTCCCCTGCATCGGCAGGGGCACTCTCAACCACTGCGCCACCAGGGAAGCCCTACACATCTCTTTTCTTGTCCACTGTAATCTACTGCTTCCTCTCCCATTCTCTGCAACTGGGCCAAACCTTTATCATTCTGTGCAGTCTCCCTACCCACACTGTACATTCACCACTTGCACTTCAAATTGGTACGTACAAGTTTAAAAGAGTACTCTGATAGCAATGAAGAGAATGCCGAGGTAGCCAGCCTCTGAGATGATCTGGGTGATCCTAGCCTTCCATTATAACTTTGTTAAATTAACATCTGTTAAGTGGAGCACAGAATGCTGGATGGTAAGCTGAAGTTCAACCACAGATGACAGAAGAAATTGAAATAGAAAAGTTTATTACTCACAGGTCCTAGAAGAAGTACAGGGCACACCTCAAGGGATCACATGGGAAGGTCAAGGCAGAGTGCAGACAGAAAGAGAGGGGCAGGACCTGCAGCACAGGTAAGCCCCACGGGGGTCTTATTAAGGGGTGCATAAAGTATATAGGTGCTGGAAGGCAAGGGAGACTTTGATCATGAGGACTGTTAGGCAAGTCATGTCAGGAACTTACGTTTGCTTGTGACTCTGTGGGCTGCTATCTGGGGTATGTGCTTGCATGAGGGGGCTAGTGTCAGTTTAAGGTCCCTGCAGGCCACTTGGCTAAACAAAATGGATGCTAAGGCAGCAACACCATGGGGTAGCTTGGCTCAACTCTTGACACCTTCTGCTATTCATGCACTTATGCGGTCTCCTCTCTCCAACAGAATTTGCATGAGCAACAGGGTATGGAGCAGATGAGTCCTGAGGCTAAATCATAAAAGGAATTGCAGACTCTATCTTGGCATGTTGGATCATTTGCTGTGGTGGAAGCTAGGTTACCAGGCCATGAGGTGATTCAAGCCACTCTGTGAGGAGGACTACCAAGAAGGACACCCAAGGAGGAACTGAGGCCTTCCACCACCTACTACAGCAATTTACAAACCATGCTTGGGAACCATCTTGGAAGTGTATCCTTCAGCCCTGGTCAAGGGTTCTGTCAACTTCAGCTCCAGCCAACGTCTTGACGGCAACTTCACGACAGAACCACACAGCTGAGCTTTCCCTGAATTCCTGGCCCACAGGAACAGTGAGAGATAATATGTTTTTATTGTTGTTGTAAGTTACAAGTATAAGATAAGTTGTTATGCAGACATAGATAAGTAGTACAGATTTACAGGAAAAGACCAGAGGCAAGGAGACTGGTCAGGAAGTCATAAAGCACTCAAGGCAAATGCTAACAAGGGCCCAAATTACAGCTGTAGGGTACAGATGGATAGGAGAGGAGGATCTGAGAAATATTCCTGAATAGAAATCTGCATGAAATTGAGTGGATGTGGGTGTTCTAGGAGCATATAATTTTTCTCAGCTTTCTAGCTTTGGTGGCTAGATACCAAAAATTAAAATAGAAAATGCAGGAGGAAGAGTGTGATTGGAGAGAAGGATGATGAACTCAGAATTGTGACTTTGAATTCGAGGTGCATTGGGTTCTATGTGGATATGCCACTAACATCTCCACAGTGCCCACTTCCGTGGTCTCTTTTCAGTCTGTTACTGGAGGGCTTTGCTGCACTTGACACGGTTAACTACTTATCTCCTCAAATTTTCTACTTTCTTGGCTTAAGACTCTTCTGCTTCTTCTCAAGCACTTACATTTTCTCCTCAGTCTCTCTCATCACCTTCTTTGCTCATCCAAACATCGGTGTTCCATAGGATTCCACCTCCACCTGCTACTCAACTTCTTCCAAATGCTCTTCTGTGGGTCCCCTGGAACCTAAGACTTATCTCCACAAATTCAGATGAAGCTTTAAAAACAAATAACCTGATTTATGGCTCTTTTTATGGCTACATATTCAAATTTCTAATTGACATAATTGTATTCTGTATGTCGGTTCTAACTTTCTGTTACTGTTTGTGATGTTATGATTTATGATAAGAAATATATGTTTGTTTTTTGTTTGTGTTCCTGGCTCAGAGCTCCCCAAACCCTTGTGATTTCCTAAGTAATTAGAGCAACAGGGGCACATTTTGTTATAATATTTGGTTTTGTCCTCAATTCCTGAAATATCTCCAGAGTGATAAAGGTGAAACAGGTGGGGTTTTTTTTGTTGTTGTTGTTATTCATAAGAATTCCTTTTCAATCACATCTGAGTTTATGTTAATGAGGGGACTTTTGAAAAGCCCCTAAGGATGGGGGCTGGTTGCCAGGGGAACACCAACCAACCGTCTGATTAGAGGGTTGGAACTGTCAGCCCCACCTCCCGACCTCCAGGGAAAAGAAAGGAGTTAGAGTTTGAATCAGTCACCAATGGCCAATGATTCAATCAATTATGCTTACATAATGAATCCTCCATAAAAATCCCTGAACTGCAGGTTCAAAGAGCTTCCAGGTTGGTGAATATATGGAGATGCTGGAACAGTAGTGTACCCAGACAGGGCACCCTGCACTCCGTCCCACGTACCTTGCCCTATGTATTTTTTCCCTCTGGCCGTTCCTGAGTATTATCCTTTTATAATAAATAAGTAATCTAGTGAGTAAAGTGTTTTCCTGAGTTCTGTGAACCTCTCTAGCAAATTAATCAAACCCCAGGAGAGGGTCATGGGAACCTCCAATTGAGAGCTGATTGGTCAGAAACACAGGTAACAACCTGGACTTGCAATTGGTCAGAAATATGGGTAACAACCTGGACTTGTAATTGGTGGGAGTGGAGGGGGTGCTTCCAGTCTTATGGGACTGAGCCCTTAACCTGTAGGATCTGTGAGATCTGACACTATCTCCAGGTATATAGCAGCAGAATTGAGTTAAATTATAGAATACCCAGCTGGTGTCTGTAAAACCTGAGAACTGCTTGGTGTGGGGAACATTCCCCCACATTTGCAGTACAGAGTAGTGCTGTGAGCATAATGAAGGAAAACAGGAGAGTTTTTCTTAAACACTGTTGTAATTCTATATTTGAACCTTTGCAAATATATGTCATGCCCTTCTGGACACATTGTAGAATTGAACTTCCATGTCTCTTTATCCTTTAAACTAAAGTATGGTCATTTTTCTACCTTTGGCCAATGAAATGTGAAGAGAAGTGACATGCGTAGCTTCTTCAAGAAAGTATTAAGAGCAATCATCTACCAAGTTCTCTTTCTTTTACTTTGGTTCTAGTCCCTGGATTACAGTAGGGAGCAGAACTCTCTGCTGATGTGCATTAGACATGAATATGGGGGTGAAATAAATGTTCACTATGTAGAGTCATTGAATTTTTTTCTTATCATATTACTAAGCCCATCCTGATTCAACTGCAACAAAATTCCAGAGAGTGTAAGAGTATGTCTCCTCTAGTTCTGAGGCCCCTTGTGTCTAATAAGTAATATCTGAAAGTTAATGATCTCAAATACTTAAGTTAACTAAACACTGCTGATGTATATACTTCCCAGTGTCTTACATACCAGTCTCAGAAGTGGAAGCTGAAGACTTCGTCTTCCTGTTGTTACATTCAATGAAGGCGAGATCATTCATCAGTTTAAAAGTATTTCAATTTCAATTATAATACTTAAGCCAAATATACAGGATACTTGAAACCTCTTTTGAATATCCTCTGGGCTATCAATAGGACATAAAGTCTTCAAGACACCACCTAAATGTACAAGATTGCTTGAAGGATAAAGGAAACATTTGGTTCCTTGGTGGTGGTAGGAGTAGGTATAAGAAAAGTTATAAGAAAATAATTTTAATATATTTCTTCATTATCTCTATATATTTATTAAATATCATCCTTTTATGACAAGTTGCTGTTGTCAATTTTTTATTATTCAAGGTAACTTTGGGCAATACTAGTCCTGAAAAGTTTGTAGAATGCTAGTAATTCATGTTAAAATGTGTTTTTCTAAGAGTTTCCATCCGATATTACATGTATATTATGTTAAATAAAAGCCCTATAAGATCAGTCTCAATCTGTATCACTACAACCCTTCACCTTTTGACCTATTGCCATATAAGGAAATTATGTTTGTGGTCAAAATGGTAAATACTGGAACACTCAAGTGAATAAAACCTTCTTCAATTACTGATGAAACCTTCAGTATGTCCATATAATTTCTCAAATAGTTACATTAGGTACATTTTTCTAGCAATATTAAGGGGCACATTACATAGAATTTTTAAGCATTTTGAAGAATATATGTGTCTTAGTCATCTCAGGCTACTATAACAAAGTAGTATAGACTGGGTGGCTTAAAAACAATAGATTTTAAGGGGCTTCCCTGGTGGCACAGTGGTTGAGAGTACGCCTGCTGATGCAGGGGACGCAGGTTCGTGCCCCAGTCCGGGAAGATCCCACATGCCGAGGAGTGGCTAGGCCCGTGAGCCATGGCCACTGAGCCTGTGCGTCCAGAGCCTGTGCTCCACAATGGGAGAGGCCACAACAGTGAGAGGCCCACATACCGCAAAAAAAAAAAAAAAAGATTTTATTTCTCACAGTCCTGGAGGCTGGGAACGCCAAGATCAAGATGCTGGCATGGTCAGGTTCTATGAAGAGCTCTCTTCCTGGCTTGTAGACAGCCACCTTCTAGCTGTGCTCATATGACCTTTCTTCTGTACTTGTGAGTGGAGAGAGAGAGAGAGAGAGTGCTCTGTATTACTCCTCTTATAAGGGCACTAATCCCATCATGAAGGTCCCACCCTCATGACTTCATCTAAACCTAATTACCTCCTAAAAACCCCAACTCCAAATACTATCACATTTGGGGGTTTAGGTCTTCAACATATGAACTTCAGGGGAGGGCAAACATTCAGCTCATAGCAATATTATATAACATCCTTTTTGAACAATCATAACATAAGCATTGTTAAGTAAAGAATTTAATATGTAGATGCTAAGGTAAAAAAATACTTGGTCTTAAGGAAAAAGACCTTTTTGTCCGAATTATTAGATTGTTTAAGACAGAACATATTGGCCAGGTAATTGGCCAGCTCTACACCACACTCATAAATGTGTAAGATAATTTAAAAATAGGGCCTGGACAAGAAAGTTTCCAGATACCAAGAGACTAGATCCAGTAAGCTAAGTATGAGGGTACAGGATCAGGACAATTTGATCATGTACACATCTTCATCCCTTGTGTCTTTTTTCATTGCACAATTAGAGAAACACTGCCTTAAAAAGTAATACATAATATAAAAGATTCCATTAGGCAGCATGGTGGGACAATTGGTTTTAATCCAAATAATGCATGTGGTTACTTATTATTATAAATGGATCTTTGGGGTCCTGGCAATTTAGTATAATACACTAGATATTTGGCACATATACAAATTCCTTGATAGTAAGCAAATCACCTGTTCTATAGAGTTAAACAGTGAACAAGATTC
This sequence comes from Platanista minor, assembly GCA_004363435.1. Lineage (NCBI taxonomy): Eukaryota > Metazoa > Chordata > Mammalia > Artiodactyla > Platanistidae > Platanista > Platanista minor. The sequence continues at coordinate 13,784 of RJWK010012539.1, forward strand.
TAATCTAGTTGTGATCCTAGGCAAGTGAATAGACTGTTACGGTGCAGCTGCTAAGTGTTTGAGTAGACAAATGTGGGGAGCTACAGACACGTTCAGGGGATGCCTGACCCTGTCTAGGGGTTTTAGGGAAGTCTTCTTGGAGGGAGTGCCGTTCATCTGAGGAGGTACTAGTCATGTAAAGGTTGATTAATTTTATGCATCAGCTTGTCTGGGCTAAGGGATACCCAGATAGCTGTTAACACATTATTTCTGGGTGTGTCTGTGAAGACGTTTCCAGAAGAGATTAAAGTTTGAATTAGTAGACTGAGTAAAGCTTGCTGTCATCAGTGTGGTTTGGCATCATCCAATCTGTTGAGGGTCTGAATAGAACAAAACGGCAGAGGAAGGGCAAATGTACTCTCTTTGCTTGAGCTGGGACATCCATCTCCTCCTGCCCTCAGACATTGGAGCTCCTGGCTCTTGGGCCTTTAGACTGGGAAGGGGACTTACACCATTGATTCCCCTAGTTACACCATTGATTCCCCTAGTTCTCAGGCCTTCCGGCTTGGACTGGACCTACACCACCAGCTTTCTTGGGCTTCCAGCTTGCAGATGACAGATCACAGGCTTTTTCAGTCTTCATAATAGCGTGAGCCAATCTCTCATAATAAGTCACTTTCTATATATCTCTACATATCCTTTTGGTTCTGTTTCTCTGGGGAACACTGACTAATACAGAGAGAGAGAAAAAGGAGAGAATGTTAGATTTGCTAATAAATAAATGAATAAATAAATAAGGGAAGGGGGGAAGTTTGTGGAACAGTGAGAAAGGAAGTGAGGTGGGAGCACAGTAATGAAAGAAGAAAGAAACAGCAGAAGAATCAAAGAGGTAATGGAAGAAGGAAACAGGCCAGGTGAGATCTTGTGTGTCACGTCTTAAGTAAGGTGGGAATGCTGGGAGGCTTTGAACAGAAGAGTGGCAAGATCTATCAAAATTTATTCTGGCTGATATCTAGAGAATGGAATAGGGGAAAGAACAGAAGCAGAGTTGGTCCAAGATAGTGGGGGTGACGAAAACAATTAAATTCTAACTACATCGCAAACGTAGCACTGACAGGGTTGTTGACAGACCACCTATGGGAAAGAGGCAAGGATGATGCCAAGGGTTTGGCCTGAGCAATGGAAGGATGGAGTTGTTATTAATGAGGAGAGGGAAGGGCACTGGAGAAGCAGGTTGAGTGGGGACATCGGGAGCTCAGTTTTGGATGGTTAAGTTGGAAATGACTATAAAACATCCACGTAGGAAAGCTGCTAGTGGTTGGAGGAATGAGTTTATATTTCACTGGAGATTCTTGGCTAGAAATATAAATGTGGTAGTCAACTCAGCAAATAGGTAGCCTTAAAGCCCTGGAATTAGACAGGATCACCTATGGTGATCATAAGTATTAATGTGCAAATGGATTACTAGGGATTTTGCTAACATATAGATTCTGATTCAGCAAGTCTGGGGGTGTGGGCGTGGGGCATTTCTAACACTCTACCAAGTCAAGTTGCTGGTTCCCAACACTGAGTAGGAAGGACATAAGGGGTGAGGAAAAGAGATACATGCTCTGAATCCTGGGTCTCTCCAATATTTAGAGGTTGGGGCAAAGGAGACTGAGGAGAAACAGCCAGAAGGTAAGTTAAAAACTAGGTATGAAAAAAAATAAACATATTTAAAAATTAAAAATAAAGAAAAATTAAAGAAAATTAATACAAACTAGGTATTTGTGTGGTCCTGGAAGAAAGAGGAAGCGATCAACTCCTCCAATGCTTGTGACAGGTCACATAAGACGAGGACTGAGAGCTGACCATTGGAATTAGCAGTGCCTAAGTCACTGGTGACTGGGCAAGAGCAGCCGCAGTGGAGTGGCAGGGCCCACGCTTGATTAGAATGGACTCAAGGGAGAACGGGAGAAGGGATATTGGAGATGGACGAGATGATGGTCACCTCTTTCAAAGAACTTAATGCTAAAAGTAAGGAGAGAAATGGGGTATCACTGAAGGAGGAAAAAGGTCAAAATCAGATTTTTAAAGGTGGGAGAGAAAGTTCAATGTTTGCATGCTAATGGGGATGATCAGTAGAAAGAGAGAAATCAAGGATGCCGAGAGGGGAGAATAATACGGCAATGACCTTGAGTGGGCAAGAGGGGACGGATTGTTGTGCTTGGGAGGAGGGCGTGGTTTAGCCAAGGGCACAGCAGTCCACCCGTGGTTACAGGAAGAATATAGAATGTTACACAGACTTCTAGACGGGGTGGTGAGAAGATGTGGAGGTGACGGGAGCTATCTCCTCTGATTGCATCTTTCCTTTTGTCATTGAAATAGAAGCATGATAGTTAGCTAAGAGTAAGAATGAGAGGTTTGAGACTGAAGAGAGTATGAACTCCTCACCTTAGAGAGTGAAAAGATGATTAGATCAGAGAAATACTGTGTGATTACTGGGCAGAGTTAAGTGCCCACTTGAGATCAACAGTCAGGAATTTAACGTGAAGCCAGTCAACGCTGTTGCCGTTCCTTTCCAATCACATCCAGCCCTGTAGGTCAAAGCCCAAAGCTAGATGAGCAGGACTATGGTTTAGCTACAATAAATCAATTTTTTAAAACTCTTCTAGTCTCATGTGAGTGAGTGCTGGAAGTGGCATCACAATAGTAACAGCAACAATAATAATAACAATTCTAGAACTCTTAATATGTGTCAAGCACTGGGTTAAAGTCTCTGCTCTCATTTAATCTTCACCAGAAAAAACAAACAAACAAACAAAAAAGACAACAGACTATCAATACTATTATTACCACCATTTCAGAGATGAAACAGAGGCTAAGGTGGATAAATAATGCCCAAGCTCGGACATCTAGTAATAGAAATAACTAAGAGTTGAACGCAGGGTTCTTGATCAGCTCAGAGTTTAACAGGGAAACACATTAGAAACAGGGTGAGAGTCCTGGGTGAGTCATGCTACTTCGAGGGCATGCTCAGGTAGCCTAGGTAACACAGATGTGAGTTGCTTTGATTTTATTAATTAATTTATTGAAGTGTAGTTAATTTACAATACATATATTCTTTTTTAGATTATTTTCTATTATAGGTTATCATAAGATATTGAGTATAATATCCTGTGCTATAGAGCGGGTCCTTGTTGTTTATCTGTTTTATATATAGTAGTGGGTATACATTAAGCCCAAGCTCCTAATTTATCTCACCTCCACCCACCATACACACTATCCCCTTTGGTAACCATAAGTGTGTTTTCTATGTCTGTGAGTCTATTTCTGTTTTGCATCTGCTTCATATGTATGAGAGCTGCTTTTATTTAAAAAAAAAATATATATATATATATATATATATATGTTTTTTTTGTTTTTTTTGTTTTTTTGCGGTACGCGGGCCTCTCACTGTTGTGGCCTCTCTCGTTGCGGAGCACAGGCTCCGGACGCGCAGGCTCAGCGGCCATGGCTCACGGGCCTAGCCGCTCCGCGGCATGTGGTATCTTCCCGGACCGGGGCAGGAATCCCCGTCCCCTGCCTCGGCAGGCGGACTCTCAACCACTGCGCCACCAGGGAAGGCCTAAAAAAATGTATATTTTTAAACATAAATAGGTGGGCCCAAACATTTTATAATAATAGAAGTACACATTTCCATCTGTGTGAATATATTAATCGTTTGTGCCCTAGTTAAATGGCTGCTAAACAAAATATGACAGGAGTGATGCTTCCCCCTAACTTGAGCATGGCCCAGAATGACAACGATTCTCATTCAGTGACATCATGAGTCCGTGACCATGGCCATCCATGCAGGCTTCCCACAATTTCCCTCCTCAAAGACGTTTTAGGGGAGCAACAAATTCCAGGACTTTGAGTGTGTGTCTTTATCCTGATATAGCTTCCAAAGCTTTGGATATTAGAGCCCATAATGGGCAAAGTAAGTGACAAGAGGTTTTAGTATGCTGGCTTTTTTTAAGTATCCCTAATGTAAAGGGTTGGAAGGCCTTCTCTTGACTCTCTCTTATTCTCTTATGGCTTGAAGTGGCTCTTATGGAAAAGCAATCCACACTCTGATTCTGTGATGCCTCTTTTGGAAGAATGGCTAATAACTTCTAACACAAAAGCCTGGACAGGAATCCGTATGCTCTATGTAGGCCTCCTATGTGCCAGACTGGGCTGGCCAGTGTACAGATGTGTCTCATTTAGTCTGCAGCCAATCCTGTGAAGAAGCTTTTTTGAGCCTGAGTAAATTACCCAAGGTCTCTCATCTAGAAAGAGGTGGAGTTAGGATTCTAAACCACCTCTCAAGGAATAAATCCTTTAGCTAGTTTACAAAAAGAACTCTGCTTCTTTTAGCTTATTCTATTTTATTCTATTTTATTTTTTGGTCTAGCAGTAGCAGAATCTCTTTTCAAAGGTTTAGAAATGACTTTGTCAACACAATTCAGAAATGTACTTCAAAGCTTCTTGATTCGTTTTGTTTTCCTAAATCAGAAAATGAAACTTTATTAACAGGCAAGTTGTCTCCTAGGTACTTTGCGGATTAAAAATGAAGCCAAGAAGAAGAATAATGGATTCTTCCTGTACTTGGTAGAACACCTCTGCGAAGAGGTAATGGAAAATCCCCAGGTTTTCCAGGCAATGTGGAGTTGCCAGATGAAGCCCACCACTCTTTAAAGATACAGATGACTCAACCAGGAAGCAGGAAAATTAATTAATGCCTTTTGGGATAACTGGGGGCTGCTCCATCCACATGACTGAGGGGTGACCTAAATCTAGCTCTCCAGCCCTCTCCCATAATGCACTGCTGAGACTAGGAGTTCCCTAAGTGTTTTACAAAGCAAGTTCCTGTTACAGAGCAAGCTTCTTCAGACAGACAGGAATGTAACGATGCTTCAGCTAGGATGCCACATGCAGGGCACCACACAAATGTAAAGGTGCATGCTTCTCTTGGGAAAGAGGCCACAATGCCATAAAAAACGTGAAGTATGTTCTGAGGACCAAAGGATTCCAAGTCCTTTCCTTTACACCCAAGGCTGCTTTCCTGGAGCAAGTCTTTCACGATCTACTAGTGTGCACATTCCTGTGAGTCTGGGACCACTCGCCGGTCAGGGAGCACCTGCAGCCTCTGCTGGCAACAACTGAGTCCTCGACAAGTTCTTGTTCACCTCTGAGTCAAGCCTTGGGTGCTGGCCAGGTGCCAAGAGCATCAAGTCCCCACAGCAGGGAAATAACCCCCGTTAGGATAACAAGATTAACTAGGAAGACAGGTGAGGTCACCTGTGACTTTGTGCCAACCTGGCAACTCAGGCTGGCGCTCATGAGATTAAAATGCCCTGCCTAGCAACAGCTCTGCTATTGCGTCAAACTGGCTGGAGCTGCTTGCTTAACTGTTTTTCAGCCTCAAACAGGAAGTCCTCAGTGGCTCAGTTCAGAAAGAACACTAAGGTAAGATTAGAGAGAAAGGTCATCAGTTCCCAAACTTCTCTTCAGGGGGTCAAAGAGCTGAAGTCATACAGTATTAAGAAAACCCTTTGAGAAGTCACAGGAGAGCAGAATAAACAAACAGGTGAGCCAGAGGAGATCTTTCTCTTGCTGGTGTGTTTCAGTGTAATTGAAAAAAAAAATGGAGCCATCTCTCCAGATGCTGAAAACTAAAGACTGGTCCCCATGAGCCCACAGCTCTGAAATTTGCACAGTGGCCAGTTTGTCATTTAGTTTGAGCATCCTCTCTTTCTGGGAGTTTCTGTGTCTGCCCTGCTGACCTCCATCAGAGCCTTTTGAGAGAAAAACTCTCCTAGCACACCTGCTCCTGGGCTCCTAGAGGATCCCTCAGTCTGATCCTCCCTGGCAAACCCAAGGGACTGAGGGAGCTTGTCAGCTCAATTTGTTTCCACAATAGGACAGCTTCCTCATGAAAATATACTGAGGACCCCAGCCCATTGTTTAGGATGCCAACTCGTTATTCTTCAGGATTGTGGGCATCCTTATAAATGGTGCCTTTCATCAGAGAAGGGTGACGAGTGGGTTGAGGAACCAAGTGGTGGGTAAAACCTTTAAAAAATGGACAAGTAATTCCATGAAAGAAATCGGGGCAAAGGTCCTAAAACCGAACACCTTCCACCAAGCACAGCAAGGTCATGTGCAGACTGGAGCTGGGACCCCAGAAGCCGTCAGGAATGGGGCCACTGCTCTGCCCTTTCCCCCTGCACTGCCTTGTCTCGGGGGTCTACTTCTCCTGCACATCCCTTCCATTTTCCTCACTGCAGCTGCCTCCTGGGCTTCCTAAGAGGCAGAACAATTCTTACAGAGATTGTGTAAACTCGCTTAAGAAAGGCCTTACCTGTGTTCCCTCCCAGCTCTGCCTCTTACCAGCTGTGTGACCTTAGGAAAGTCATCACATCCAAATCTTGGTTCCCTCGTTTTATAATCAAGATGGTGGTGTTACCCATCTGATAGAATTCTCGCCTGGTGCTTGGCACACGGAAGCATTTTATAAGTGTTAGCTACTATTCTTGTTGTTGTAATTGTTGTTACTACTTGCAGTTACTGCTTCCCTCTCATGCTAGCTTGCCTGTGGCTTTGGCTTCCCATGCACAACTGCAACCCACTTCCTCAGTGACCTTTCATTCTGGTTTCCCCAGAGAACCATCTTGGTCTTGCTATATGCAGTATCCCCAATCACACTGCCATTGGTGCCCGCTACTGTTCCATCAGCTCTAGCCAGAGATTGTGGCTACACTGTAGAAGTGTAGTCACCTAATCCTCCAGCTTCAGAAGGGTTTTGGGGAGGGATGATCCTAAGGAAGTGTACTTTGAAAGAGACACACCCCATAACCCACCTACTACATTCTTTCAGGAACTTTAAACAAAGCTGGTTTCAACCTTCCATTTTCCTATTAGGAGCCCAGTGTATTGTTCATGCTATCAGTAAACACGCTTAATTTTGAGGGTCTCATGTATCTTTTTTAGTGTTACAGTGGAATACTCTGAGAGGTTGATGCTGGGCCCAAAATAGCTGTCAGACCTGAGGATGTATTCTCTTCCTTCTTAAAATCCACATGGTCCAAATCAAGGAGCCTGTTTCTGCTGGACACTTATATGCTGTCATCATGTGATTGGTTTCAGACTCATCCCAAAGCACTGTTTCTTTCCTCTGTAATGCTAGGGGGGAAATAATAGCTTTTATTAATATACAGTTCTAAGTTCAACATCCTACATCTTCACACTGGTTTCTAATATCCATCAGTACGGGGCTGCTCCCACCTTTTTTGGCTCATTGATCATGAAGGTTGCTCTAACTGAGTATTAGACCCAAGAGCTTAGCCACACATTTTTCCTCCATTCCCCGTGTGATTTAAATGGTCTGTCCAGACACGCTGAGACTGTAGTCACCATGCTCTTCTTTGCCACCTATGCTACTCTTGACTTCATGACCAACACCTGAACCTGGGATCATGAAAACTTAGAATGTTTGAGTTGATTCCCATCAGATTCACAAGTACAGAGATGGTTAAAATAATATGTACCCGGGCTTCCCTGGTGGCGCAGTGGTTGAGAGTCCGCCTGCTGATGCAGGCGACAAGGGTTCGTGCCCCGGTCCGGGAAGATCCCACATGCCGCGGAACGGCTGGGCCCGTGAGCCGTGGCCTCTGAGCCTGCGCGTCCGGAGCCTGTGCTTCGCAACGGGAGAGGCCACAACAGCGAGAGGCCTGCGTACCGCGGAAAAAAAAAAAAAAAAAAAAAAAGAATAGGTACCGTTGAGTAGATAGTTGGTTTGGAATGGGACCCAGGTATTTTTTTCTTCAATATATCAATATTTGGGAGATTTTAAAAATAGTTTTTAATTTTAACATTAAGATAACTTATATACAGAGAAATTCATCCTTTTTACTGTACAATTCTCAGATTTTGACAAATGTATTCAGGCATGCAACTACCATTATAATCAAGATATAGAAAAATTCTATCACCCCCAAAAGTCCCCGCACGCTTTATAGCAGTCATCTCATTCTGAAACACTCTTTAGGTGACTGTGATGGACAGTCATGCTTGGGAATCACTGATATGACCCAAAACCTTTTACAAATGGAAAAGTTATATGGCTCATCCAGAATCATGCTCCTTGACAGCCAGGACTCGGATTTAGATTACCCTTTCTCTTTTTATCTTATCCCAACACACAACATTTATTCTAAAGTTTTTTCTTTGTCCAAAGTGGTTCCTCTAAGTAAAAACAAGCCTATGAAGTAAACAATAAAATAACCATAAACTAAAACAAATAAACCCCAAATTAAAACAGAATAAAATTTTTATAAAACTGCAATACATAATCCAGAGAATCCTTAAATTAGTCTGAATATACTCAGAAGAAATAGCAAGGTAGGAAGGATTAATTGTACCTGATTCCCATCACAAAATGCTACTCTTTTCTTTTTTCTTTTCTCTTTTTTCTTTTTGCAAACACTCTATGTGTCTAACCCAGGGCTAAAATACACCCTTGGTGAATCACCTCTAAGCAATACCCCATAACTTAACCTTCTTCCTCTCTTACTTTCTGTCTGATCTGGACAATGGAAAGAGACAGACTTGGAGAAAGCACATGCCATAAATATCTCAGGGTGACTGGCAGATAGACCCAATCCAATTATGGCCTTATGATTAGCCTATAAATAAAGTAGCTTTGCCTTTAGATGCATCTCCCAAAGATAGAAGTCATTTTGCTTTGAGAAGCAAACAGCCCCACCCAGGGGATGGGCCAAGAAAGGCAAAGGAATTGTGAAGTCCTACAAGTTTTTAAAAGAAAAAGCTCTGGAGCTCCACGTGGATGTGCCCACAGGGGCAGCACAGCATGTGAGATAGGTCCATGCTGGGGGTAATGAGCATTTGCTGCTTTGCTCTGCATATGCCAGGAGCCGAAGTCAAGAATCATTTCAAACCCTAGGCATGTGCTCCAGACCAAGCAATGAGCACCAGTCATTGGGACACCATCCTTAGGACAGGATGACTCTTTCATGACATCTAAATAAACTTTCCACTCAGAGATGTGTTTTTCGTCTTCTTCCTTGGTTCTGTGCCAGAAATGATGCCCTCTGAGGGGCACTCAATCCCCTAAGGTCTTTAGGAGTTCATAGATCCCCAGGCTTGAATCCTAAGCAGTTTCCTTCCTTTTCTTTCTTTGGTTTATTATCCAATGTATTGCTCAAGGTGATCTGATAAAGCTTTTGTTAGAGCACTTTCTCCAACCTTGAATGAACACAGAGCAGTAATCATTGAAAGATTAACTTCCCAACGACTAGCCTGGCTCTCTCTGAGTTGTAGAGCCTGGAGATGAAGTACCCGGATGCTGGCACAAAACCACCAGGGTTTGAATCCTGACTCTACTATTTGTCTACCACGTTAGTGGGCAAGTTAGTTAATATCCTTTGGGTCTCAGTTTCTTCATCTGAAAACTGGGTGCAATAATGTTACCTACCTCAAGAGGGTGAAAATAGAAGTACTTAGCCCTGTGCTATCATCTTAGGGAAACTTGGAATAGTCTAGCCCATCCTGACTTCTTTAGGCAAGACTGTATCTAAAATAGGTCTTGCTGGGGACAGGCAACTGAGAACCAGCAGTTACCAAAAAATTATGACTGATATTAAACATTTAACTTAAAAATAGTGTTTGCAATGCTTCACCAAACTATTTTAAAATATATAGAAATGAGCAATTCCCCTGGAATGTTAAAGAAAGTCAGTGGTTAAAAAAAATGTTCTTCTGAAGGCCCATATGTTTTTGCCATTATTCAACCTACGAGGCCATGTCACATTCCCAACATTCTGAAGAAACCACAGGTAAATTTTAGTGTCTGAATTTTTTAAAAGACCATTCTTATTTATTGTCCCTACTCCCATTAACTGTGCCACACAAGACAAATGTGTTTTCCATGTGTGCTTGTGAGGCATGCACGTGTGAGAATTAGTGTTTGTGCTATTTTTAATTTCCCTCTAGTTTCTCAGTTTTCTATATCTCAGGAATGCTGACAAAAAGGTACCTGTGTGGAATAAAAAGCAAAATTTCCCTATGTTCAGGCTCTGTTCCTTCTTCAATGTTGGTTTGAGAAGGGGAGGATCAGTTATGCTATCAGAGGCTGACATTTCTTGGCGAGAGTATGTTTCCGGAAACATGGTGTGAGGTGGCTGCTACATGAACCCCAAATTCCCTTCCTCCCCTGAGATTTCTTCTGTTGTGTCTCACATAGCAGTAGCACACACAGATGCATGAAAACATTCAGAAGTGTCTGACAATGGAAAAGACACAGCTCCGGAGTAAAAAGGAGCTGAGTTTGAATATCCCAACTGCCACCTACTAGTTGTAGGACCCTGACTAAGAGACTTAGGAACTTTAAGCCTGTTTTACCATCTGTCAAATAGTTTGCAGGACTGTCATAAGAATTAAATAGCAAATGTAAAGTATTAGCTCATAGTAAGTGCTTGAAAAATAGAAGTGTTTATAGTTATGAAACTCCAACTCAATCTGCTAGCATCAATCATCACTGAATAGGTATCAAGATTTTTAACTGAGTGAAAAAACAAGCTCTGTTTAATTAGGTTTTGCTCTCACACAATGACATGGTTAGAAGCAAATAGCTCCCAAGTCAGACCCTCCGTAAAGAGCTCAAAGAAGGGGTTGTCTGAGGCCGAGATTGCAACATATGAACAGACAGTAGCAAAACACAGCATATTGAAAGTTAATATTCGAATGTATATTTATAATTCTACTGTAAAATAAGGTTCCTTTCGGGGAGAGAGGTAACAATTTATTAACTAGACTGAGATGACTTTTTGAAAAATCATCATTGCCTCTTAAAGGATTAGTTGCTTGGCTTTTTCCATTTTCACCTGACTTGTTCTCTGTATGTGATCAGATGACAAGCTAGTCGGAGCTAGTTTTCTAAGAGCTAGTAGAACTCCACACATAAACATGGAAAAGTTAATTAATCATAATAGTTGTTCAGAACATTGTGTATACACCAAATGAAAGGACTTATTTTCTTAGTCCAATGCCAAGACCTATGTGTTTATAGTTAACTTGGTGGCTGGCACACTTGTATATTTCCAATACAAATACTCTCTGAACGCCTTTAACTTGCCCAAGAAATACAGAAATTCCAAGACAAAGAAATGAACTAGTATTGTATTTAAATGCACAGCTATCCCAGCCGATAAATGGATATAAGACCAATACATTTTCAGGTGAAAAAACAAGTTTAAAACTATTACTAATGAATCTTGAACACGTATCCAAAATTATACTTCTATATGTTTTGTTTAATCAATTTTATCTGAAGAAAAGTACAACATTCATGTTATAGAAGAATGAGAAATTTCCTTGGAAGAGAAATTTTTATCTATGATCAACCACAGAATCTTTCTGGCACATTTCTGAGCTTTGCAAAGAGCTATAAATAACTAATTTGACACATGTGGGATTGTCTAACATTTTTTAAATTGAGCTATAGTTGATTTAAAATATTGTGTTAGCTTCAGGTGTTCAGCAAAGTGAATCAATTATACACACACATATATATCTATTTTTTTCCGATTCTTTTTCTTATGGGTTATTACAAAATATTGAGTATAGTTTGCTATATGGTAGGTCCTTGTTGGTTATCTGTTTTATATATAGTAGTGTGTATATGTTACTCCCAAACTCTTAATTTATCCCTCCCACTCCCCACCTTTCCCCTTTGGTAACCATAAGTTTGTTTTCTATGTCTGTGGGTCCATTTCTGTTTTCTATATAAGTTCATTTGTGTCATTTTTTTTTTAGATTCCACATATAAACAATATCATATGATGTTTGTCTTTGTCTGGCTTACTTCACTTAATATGATAATCTCTAGGTCCATCCATGTAGCTTCAAATGGCACTATTTCATTCCTTTTTATGGCTGAGTAATAGTCCATTATATATATGTACCACATCTTCTTTATCCATTCATCTGTCAGTAGACATTAGGTTGCGTCCATGTCTTGGCTATTGTAAATAGTGCTGCAGTGAACATTGGGGTGTTGTATCTTTCCAGATTATGGTTTTCTCTGGATATATGACCAGGAGTGGGATAAAAACTTAAAAAACTAAAAATAGAACTATCATATATGATCCTGTAATCCCACTCTGGAGCATATATCCAGAGAAAACTGTAATTCAAAAAGGGATTGTCTAACTTTTGACACAGATATTTCGTATGTCAAATGAAAGACACACAGTCATTTTACAACTCCACAAATGCTTATTTTAAGGAACTTACAAAAGTAGGTGCTCAGGAGAGTAAGCAGAGTGGGGAAAATGAACACAACACGCTCCCAGCTTCTAAAGGAACCCAAATCATGTGCTGAGATTTAAGGTCGACACAGAAATGATGAAGCAAGGGAGAAAGAGAGGAAGTAAAACTGGTGGAGAATATAAAAACTGTCATCATCACACTTTTTCAGAATGAGTTTGTACCTTTACTCAGTAATTCCACAGTCATAGAAATTTACAATAAGATATGGGCTATGTTCAAAAATCCACACACAAAAATCTTTTTTAAAACACTCTTCATAGCAAAGACAAATTGGAAACAAACAAAAAAAATTAATGACAGGGGATTAGTTGAATAAATTATGTCACAAACTGAAAAGGAACAGAACACATACTAGAAAAATTATGCTTCAGGAAAATATTTATTGACTTGGGGAAAATAGTTATGTAATACATTTAAGAGAATAATGTGAGGTACAGAATAGTACACTGAATAGTGTAAATTTTGTAACATCCATATATAAACATGGATATGATAGAGAAAATATGATTACGTCCTACATACCCCTGAAGGATGGGCCCTGAAGTAGACAGTTTGTTTAGCTAAACTGGACAAATGTGGTGATGATAATGAACAATTAGAGGCATCCCATTTCCATTTTCTGACTCTGTGAGCCCTGAAAACCAGGAACATAAGTATCAGAAAGGCTATATATTTTTTACAGATATCAAAATATATCAGTAAGTGTCAACTTCTTAACTCCCAGAGTAAATAGATGAATCAAAGTTCATTTTTATGAACTTTACAAAAGGGAGTCAATAAAAGAAGAGCTCGATGTCCTCCTGATATCATCACCTCATCAAAATTAATTCTGTACCACAGGAACAATATTAGCTATTGTGAAGTTTAACTGAAAAATAAACAAGTTATTTAAATCCAGGACATCTGTTAGGAACACAAATAAAAGAGCAACCAGGTAAAAGGAAATGCTGAGAGTGTGCCCAGTTCTTGTCAGAGAGATCTTTCACCTCTGTGTATAAAACTCAAGTTCCTGTTGCTCTTTGGTGCAATAAAAAATGTACTGGACAGCGTGAGACGAATCACCGTAAACATCGTGGACTGTCATCTCGTGAAAGCGTGGAAGGCCACCTGTTCCTTATGCAAAGGACACAGACACAGGCTGGGACCTGAAACTAAGAAGAGGAAGGGAACTAAATAAGGATGCTGCCCCAGACAAGGGTTGAGTCAACCAGTGCAGTTTCCACACCACAGTCCTTCTCTTGTGCAAGCTCCGGGGGTCACTTGCTCAAAATTAGACACCACAGTCAAATAGGAGGAGGCTGGGGAAGACATCACAGGTTAAATGATTACTACCTTTGGCCTTCCAAGTCATCAGTAATCTTCTGGTAGGAAGCAGGACTATTTCCACACTATGGACAGTGGTGCAGGGAAAACTCTAAGCCTGTCAGATGGAAAGACTTGAGTTCCAGGCTGGCTCGGTCATTTATTAGTTGCTTGTGTTTGTGCAAGTCTCTTATTCTCTCTGAACATGTTTCCTGTCACATAAAATAGTGTTAATGATATCTACTTGGCAAGGGCTTTTTGAGGATTAAAAGAAATATTATATGTAAAATGCCTAAAGTAATGCCTGGCACACAATAGGTGTTTAATAATAGGTTCTTTCTACTTGCCCTCTTTTACCACCTTCTCTAGGTATAAGTTTTATTTAGTAGTTGCTTAAAAATAGTGAGAAAGCAGAGGAGGAGGAGAACAAAGAAAATTATTTTAGTAAGTTCAGACATAATTTAAAAATCCCCAAAGACATGACAGGTTATTACAGACTCTAGAGGTTTGCTATTTATGCTCAGATGCCGCGCATGTGTGTGTGTGTGTGTGTGTGTACCTTTTTACAAGAATTATGCTCTTAAGCTGTTCAACTGCAAAAGATTGTGTGCATGTGTGTTGTGTTGACTGTTGTGTATTCGTTTAAATTTTGTTACTAGAATTAAGGAAATAATACCTGGAGACTAAATTCTTAGGCATTTTTCTAGAGATCAACAGACACTTGAGACTTATATTCATCAGAACTATATAGAAACTACCTGGAAAGATGGCTTAATTTTAGTTAATTTACATGAAGCAAATGAGCTAGGGGAGATTGAAAGTGTGAGTTTGCAGTATGGTCCTCTGTCTGGACATCTATACAACAAATTCATTTATTTAACAAATATTTACTGGGAACTTTTTTGTGCTGGGATTGTGCTATGTCCAGCTGCCAATTCTGTGCTAGGGACGTGGATTTTTCTCAAGTCATTAATTGCACGTGGTCTCCTAAGCTAGAGCTGCAAAAGCCCAGTCATTTTCTAGCTATTCTCCTATTTCTAATTAAATGTCAACATTTGGGGCAAATCTGACCCTTTACACCAAACCAGAAGTTCCAGACTATAATCCTTCATAATTTGTAATGATCAGGAGCCAGAAGTAACAACTAAAAGTTTAGTTACTTTTACAAAGCAATAAGTACGGCAGACCATGAAGCACTTCAGCAAACTGTATTTTGCTGCTCCTAGGAAAGCCACTTAAAGTACGTGTGACCAGCTTAAGATATGTGTGATTTCAGTGCTACAAAATTCGTTCCCATGTTGCTTGTTGCTGATCTAAATGCTCATGCAATATGCAGCTACTCCTCTATACCAGCCGGAGATTTCTAAGCAAAGTAAAATATTTCTACACAAAACTGGTCAGTTCTGTGAAGGAAACTACAATGGTCAAAAATTCTTATAATTCACCTATTTCTCTGCAACTAGAGCTTGTCAGCATAATAGCCAGGTAGATCACAGTTTTCAACACTTTCACGGAGAGAAAATCTACCTGGTTTGTTTTTCTAGTTCCTTTGGTAATGAGAGTTTTGTTTGCTAGTTCTCTGGCTTTGGTAACATAGATTACCCCTTCCCTCTTTTTTTAAAGCATTGTGTTGTAGAAAAAGTTTTCATTAAAGGAAAACAACTGCTTTGATTTGATAAGATGGCAAATAAGAGTTACGTAATAGTCACAGAAACAATTCTTGTTTATCTTTTAAATATTTTTTGACAGAAAAATAAGCAAAGAGAAGAAAAATTTTAAAAATGTATTCATAATCACTTCACCTAGAGATACTGCTAGCACTTTAGTGTATATCCTCTGGTTCTGTACATGTACAAATAGACATCTATATATTTTCTCTTTGTTTTTAACATCTTTATTGGAGTATCATTGCTTTACAATGGTGTGTTAGTTTTTGCTTCATAACAAAGTGAATCAGCTACATGTATACATATATCCCCATATCCCCTACCTCTTGCGTCTCCCTCCCACCCTCCCTACCCCATCCCTGTAGGTGGACACAAAGCACCAAGCTGATCTCCCTGTGCTATGCTAATGCTTCCCACTAGCTATTTTACATTTGGTAGTGTATATATGTGCATGCCACTCTCTCACTTCGTCCCAGCTTACCCTTCCCCCTCCCCATGTCCTCAAGACCATTCTCTACGTTTGCGTCTTTATTTCTGTCCTGCCCCTAGGTTCTTCAGAACAAATTTTTTTTTTTTTTTTTAGATTCCATATATATGTGTTAGCTTACGGAATTTGTTTTTCTCTTTCTGACTTACTTCACTCTGTATGACAGACTCTAGGTCCATCCACCTCACTACAAAAAACTCAATTTTGTTTCTTTTTATAGCTGAGCAATATTCCATTGTATATATGTGCCACATCATCTTTATCCATTCATCTCTCGATGGACACTTAGGTTGCTTCCATGTCCTGCCTATTGTAAATAGAGCAGCAATGAGCATTGTGGTACATGACTCTTTTTGAATTATGGTTTTCTCAGGGTATATGCCCAATAGCGGGATTGCTGGGTCATATGGTAGTTCTATTTTTAGTTTTTTAAGGAACCTCCATACTGATCTCCATAGTGGCCGTATCAATTTACATTCCCACCAACAGTGCAAGAGAGTCTCCTGTCCTCCACACCCTCTCCAGCATTTATTGTTTGTAGATTTTTTGATGATGGCCGTTCTGACTGGTGTGAGGTGATACCTCATTGTGGTTTTGATTTGCATTTCTCTGATGATTAGTGATGTTGAGCATCCTTTCATGTGTTTGTTGGCAATCTGTATATCTTCTTTGGAGAAATGTCTATTTAGGTCTTCTGCCCATTGTTGGATTGGGTTGTTTATTTTTTTGATATTGAGCTGCATAGGCTGCTTGTAAATTTTGGAGATTAATCCTTTGTCAGTTGCTTCATTTGCAAATATTTTCTCCCATTCTGAGGGTTGTCTTTTTGTCTTTTTTGTGGATTCCTTGCTGTGCAAAAGCTCTTAAGTTTCATTAGATCCCATTTGTTTACTTTTGTTTTTATTTGCATTTCTCTAGGAGGTGGGTCAGAAATGATCTTGCTGTGATTTATGTCATAGAGTGTTCTGCCTATGTTTTCCTCTAAGAGTTTTATACTGTCTGGCCTTACATTTAGGTCTTTAATCCATTTTGAGCTTATTTTTATGTATGGTGTTAGGGAGTGTTCTAATTTCATTCTTTTACAACCTGTCCTGTTTCCCAGCACCACTTATTGAAGAAGCTGTCTTTTCTCCATTGTATATTCTTGCCTCCTTTATCAAACAGAAGGTGACCATATGTGCATGAGTTTATCTCTGGGCTTTGTATCCTGTTCCATTGATCTATATTTCTGTATTTGTGCAGTACCATACTGTCTTGATTACCATAGCTTTGTAGTATAGTCTGAAGTCTGGAAGCCTGATTCCTCCAGCTCTGTTTTTCTTTCTCAAGATTGCTTTGGCTATTCAGAGTCTTTTGTGTTTCCATACAATTTGTGCAATTTTTTGTTCTAGTTCTGTGAAAAGTGTCATTGGTAGTTTGATAAGGATTGCACTGAATCTGTAGATTGCTTTAGGTAGTATAGTCATTTTCACAATGTTGATTCTTCCAATTCAAGAACATGGTATATCTCTCCATCTGTTTGTATCATCTTTAATTTCTTTCATCAGTGTCTTATACTTTTCTGCATACAGGGCTTTTGTCTCCTTAGGTAGGTTTATCCATAGGTATTTTATTCCTTTTGTTGCAGTGGTAAATGGGAGTGTTTCCTTAATTTCTCTTTCAGATTTTTCATCATTAGTGTATAGGATTGCAAGAGATTTCTATGCATTAATTTTTTGTCCTGCTACTTTACCAGATTCATTGATTAGCTCTAGTAGTTTTCTGGTAGCATCTTTAGGATTCTCTATGTATAGTATCATGTCATCTGCACACAGTGACAGCTTTATTCCTTCTTTTCCGATTTGTATTCCTTTTATTTCTTTTTCTTCTCTGATTGCTGTGGATAAAACTTCCAAAACTATGTTGAATAGTAGTGGTGAGAGTGGGCAACCTCATCTTGTTCCTGGTCTTAGAGGAAATGGTTTCAGTTTTTCACCATTGAGAACAATGTTGGCTGTGGGTTTGTCATATATGTCCTTTATCATGTTGAGGTAAGTTCCCTCTATGCCTACTTTCTGGAGGGTGTTTATCATAAATGAGTATTGAATTTTGTCAAAAGTTCTGCATCTAAGATGCAGAGATGATCATATGGTTTTTCTCCTTCAATTTGTTAATATGACTTATCACATTGATTGATCTGCACATATTGAAGAATCCTTGCAATCCTGGGATAAACCCCACTTGATCATGGAGTATGATCCTTTTAATGTGCTGTTGGATTCTGTTTGCTAGTATTTTGTTCAGGATTTTTGTATCTATGTTTATCAGTGTTATTGTCCTGTAGTTTTCTTTCTTTGTGACATCTTTGTCTGGTTTTGGTATCAGGGTGATGGTGGCCTCATAGAATGAGTTTGGGAGTGTTCTTCCCTCTGCTATATTTTGGAAGAGTTTGAGAAGGATAGGTGTTAGCTCTTCTCTAAATGTTTGATAGCATTCGCCTGTGAAGCCATCTGGTCCTGGGCTTTTGTTTGTTGGAAGATTTTTAATCACAGTCTCAATTTCAGTGCTTGTGATTTGTCTGTTTATATTTTCTATTTCTTCCTGGTTCAGTCTTGGAAAGTTGTGCTTTTCTAAAAATTTGTCCATTTTTTCCAGGTTGTCCATTTTATTGGCATAGATTTGCTTGTAGTAATCTCTCATGATCCTTTGTATTTCTGCAGTGTCAGTTGTCACTTCTCCTTTTTCATTTCTAATTCTATTGATTTGAGTCTTCTCCCTTTTTTCTTGGTGAGTCTGGTTAATGGTTTATCAACTTTTTTTATCTTCTCAAAGAACCGGCTTTTAGTTTTATTGATCTTTGCTATTGTTTCCTTCATGTCTTTTTCCTTTACTTTTGATCTGATCTTTATGATTTCTTTCCTTCTGCTAACTTTGGGGTTTTTTTGTTCTTCTTTCTCTAATTGCTTAGGTGTAAGGTTAGGTTGTTTATTTGAGATGTTTCTTGCTTCTTGAGGTAGGACTGTATTGCTATAAATTTCCCTCTTAGAACTGCTTTTGCTGCATCCCATAGGTTTTGGGTCGTCGTGTTTTCATTGTCATTTGTGTCTAGGTATCTTTTGATTTCCTCTTTGATTTCTTCAGTGATCTCTTGGTTATTTAGTAGTTTATTGTTTAACCTCCATGTGTTTATATTTTTTACAGATTTTTTCATGTAATTGATATCTAGTCTCATAGCATTGTGTTTAGAAAAGATACTTGATATGATTTCAATTTTTCTGAAATTTACCAAGGGTTGATTTGTGACCCAAGATATAATCTATCCTGGAGAGTGTTCCATAAGCACTTGAGAAGAAAGTGTATTCTGTTGTTTTTGGATGGAATGGCCTATAAATATCAATTAAGTCCATCTTATTTAATGTATCATTTAAAGCTTGTGTTTCCTTATTTATTTTCATTTTGGATGATCTGTCCATTGGTGAAATTGGGGTGTTAAAGTCCCCTACTATGAATGTGTTACTGTCGATTTCCCCTTTTATGGCTCTTAGCATGTGCCTTATGTGTTGAGGTGCTCCTATGTTGGGTACATAAATATTTACAATTGTTATATCTTCTTCTTGGTTTGATCCCTCCATCATATGTAGTGTCCTCCTTTGTGTCTTGTAATAGTCTTTATTTTAAAGTCTATTTTGTCTGATATGAGAATTGCTACTCCAGCTTTCTTTTGATTTCAATTTGCATGGAATATCTTTTTCCATGCCCTCACTTTCAGTCTGTATATGTCCCTAGGTCTGAAGTGGTTCTCTGGTAGACAGCATATATATGGGTCTTGTTTTTGTATCCATTTAGCCAGTCTATGTCTTTTGGTTGGAGCATTTAATCCATTTACATTTAAGGTAGTTATTGATATGTATGTTCCTATTACCATTTTCTTAATTGATTTGGGTTTGTTATTGTAGGTCTTTTCCTTTTCTTGTGTTTCCTGCCTAGAGAAGTTCCTTTAGCATCTGTTGTAAAGCTGGTTTGGTGGTGCTGAATTCTCTTAGCTTTTGCTTGTCTGTAAAGGTTTTAATTTCTCTGTCGAATCTGAATGAGATCCTTGCTGTGTAGAGTAATCTTGGTTGTAGGTTTTTCCCTTTCATCACTTTAAATATGTCCTGCCACTCCCTTCTGGCTTGCAGAGTTTCTGCTGAAAGATCAGCTGTTGGGGATTCCCTTGTATATTATTTGCTGTTTTTCCCTTGCTGCTTTTAATATTTTTTCTTTGTATTTAATTTTTGATAGTTTTATTAATATGTGTCTTGGCATGTTTCTCCTTAGATTTATCCTGTGTGGGACTCTCTGTGCTTCCTGTACTTGATTGACTATTTCCTCTCCCATGTTAGGGAAGTTTTCAACTGTAATCACTTCAAATATTTTCTCAGTCCCCTTGTTTTTCTCTTCTTCTTCTGGGACCCCTATAATTCGAATGTTGGTGTGTTTAATGCTTCCCCAGATGTCTCTGAGACTGTCCTCAATTCTTCTCATTCTTTTTTCTTTATTCTGCTCTGTGGTAGTTATTTCCACTATTTTATCTTCCAGGTCATTTATCCATTCTTCTGTCTCAATTATTCTTCTATTGATTCCTTCTAGAGAATTTCAAATTTCATTTATTGTGTTGCTCGTCACTGTTTGCTCTTTAGTTCTTCTAGGTCCTTGTTAAACATTTCTTGCATTTTCTCCATTCTATTTCCAAGATTTTGGATCATCTTTACTATCATTACTCTGCATTCTTTTTCAGGTAGACTGCCTATTTCATCTTCATTTGTTTGGTCTGGTGGGTTTTTACATTGCTCCTTCATCTTCTGTGTGTTTTTCTGTCTTCTCACTTCGCTTTACTTACTGTTTTTGGGGTCTCCTTTCTCAGGCTGCAGGTTCGTAGTTCCCGTTGTTTTTGGTGTCTGCCCTCAGTGGCTAAGGTTGTTTTAGTGGGTTGTGTAGGCTTCCTGGTGGAGGGTGCCTGTGTTCTGGTGGATGAGGCTGGATCTTGTCTTTCTGGTGGGCAGGACTGCATCCGGCGGTGTGTTCTGGGGTGTCTGTGACCTTATTATGATTTTAGGCAGCCTCTCTGCTAATGGGTGGGGCTGTGTTCCTGTCTTGCTAGTTGTTTGGCATAGGGTGTCCAGCACTATAGCTTGCTGGTCGTTGACTGGAGCTGGGTCTTAGTGTTGAGATGGAGATCTCTGGGAGAGCTTTAGCTGTTTGATATTACATGGAGCTGGGAGGTCTCTGGTGGACCAGTGTCCTGAACTCGGCTCTCCCACCTCAGAGGCATAGGCCTGACACCAGCCAGAGCACCAAGATCCTGTCAGCCACACGGCTCAGAAGAAAAGGGAGGGAAAAAAAGAAAGAAAGAAAGAAATAATAAAGTTATTAAAGTAAAAAATATATATTATTAAAAATAAAAAAAATTTAAAGTCTTAAAAAAAGAAAGAAGAGAGCAACCAAACCAATAAACAAATCCACCAGTGATAACAAGTGCTAAAAACTATACTAAAAACAAACAAACAAACAAAAAGAACAGACACACAGAACCTTAGGACAAATGGTTAAAGCAAAGCTATACAGACAAAATCGCACAAAGAAGCATACACACATACACACTCACAGAAAGTGAAGAAGGAAAAATCTGTATGTATCTGAGACAGTCAAATCTCTTTTTAGGATTCAAGACAGAGATTCAGGGAAGAATGCAAAGGTGGTGTGCTCCATCCAAGATGATCTCCCCTTCGTCCTGAAGCCATCTGTAGAGAATTACTACACCCTGGTAACCGATAGCCCTCTGGTGGTTGCCTTGACGTCGGTGTGGTCACTCTTCCCCTTCTCGGTGCTGGTGTTCATCACAGTGCAGCTGTGCAGGCCCGAGTGTTCTTTATACCATGCCCAAAGGATGCAGTTAGGGACACTCTAGCAGGATGTCAGCTATCAGAAATGGTCTCTCAGGGTGGCTGTATGCTTTCTGGCTATATTTTCTTTAGCTAAAATGGGATCATACTCTCTCTGATGTTCTGTATCCCATTTCCCCATGGCATTCAGTGTTCTCCTACATCATTATTTCTAATGACAGTACAGTACTCCCCTGTATTATGATTTATTTAACCAATAGAGGCATATATGTATGGATATACAGGATAAATAATGCCTTTAGAGCTTGAGCTTTAAACCACCTTTCCCCTTCTAAGTTGTCTTGGAAATTGTATTCTCAGCTGGTGTCTGAATGTGTGCTTCTGTCCCCGGCCAACTCACAGTCTCCAGGAGTCAACTCTGGTAGTTAATTAAGTCAGAAACTAATTGAGCTCAGGGAACTAAGTACCCTATCGTCCTTTGGAAAAGGAAAACTAAAGCATGAGTTAGAACATTACTTTTTTTTCTGACCAAACAGAGTGTGATTCAGAGTGCATGAAATTTAAAACAGATTTTCATTCATTCAGCTAATACAGAAACAGTCCCTGCTCTGTGCATCAGGCATCACACTACACACTGCAGATACATTGGACTCTACGTTTTGTTTAGTTTCTTTCTTGTGGAGCTTACATTTCAATGGACTAACAATTTTTAAAAGTCAGGAAAACAGCCTCAAAGCCTTTTTGTTGTTGCTGTTACAACTAAAGTGGAGTAGAAATTATATGCTACAAACACCTGTATATTTGAAGCTATCACAAAAGATATAAGATTGTTTTGTAAACTCAAAATATTCCATTTTCTAATGGGAATCATATATTCTCTATATACATTACCTAAATAATAGTGTACGGAAAAGGCATACTCTCCCCTCAATTATGGAACAGAAAGGATACCTTAGTATGGTTATTTTAATTCATAGAAAACAAATTCTCTAGAGCTTTGGAGGTATTTGCCCAAGGAGTAAATGATGTAGTTTTAGACATGAATTGACCTCAGCTATAAAATCAGGAGTGTGTGCATGAGGCGCCACACAGCACAGTGGTCAGATTGGAAGCTGTTTAGGAGACAGTGGGAACTTGAATAACCACGAACGTGGAAATGGTTGAGTAAATTATGATCCACTCATTAGAGGGACTATTGTGCAGCTATTAGAATGAATGAGTAAGCTTTACATTTACTGATCTGGGAAGATATTTGTGATATACACTTAATTGAAAAAACAAGGCTGCAGAGTAATATATAGGATAACAATGCTATTTTGCTTTAAAAATAAGGAAGAGGAAAACGGTATGTCTGTCCATATGTTTGCACGTGTTTATATGTGCGTGGAAATAGATGGGAAAGGCTACCTACCTAACAATATTGATTATTTCAGATAAATGGAATGGAGTTGATATGGGGAAGTGATTATTTTATATACCGTATCTTTTTACCATGAACAGGTATTGCCTTAGTCATTTTTTAAAGTAGAAAAAAATAAAGAAAAAAGTTACAAGGTGGCCAGGGCTGAAAACATATCTTTGAAACCACTTTACTGTTAATATTAATCGCAATTATTCCTGGAGTATTTATTGTTTGCAAGAATGAGAACAAAATATTAGACTTACTACCTACCAGAGAGCCAATAATCTAACTGGGGACATAAGATCTAATCACATGAAAAGATTAGTGTTTTCATGCTGGGAACAGAGTTGGCTAATTGATATTTATTTTTTGAAAGGAGTGGAATGAAAGTGGTATAGTGAGTAGAGCCTGGATGTGGCAATAATCTCCCTCTCTGCTACTCACTTGCTATATGAACTTGGACAATTCCTTAACATCTGTAACACGATTGCTCAGACTCTTCACCTCTGGCATTGAGAACGAAAACATCTGGATGCAAAACAATTAATTAACATTGCATCGAAGATTGGTGTGATGAGCCTTTCCCCCCTCCCACTGCAGAACTTGGGAATTGGGGGCCACTTTTCCAGGACTTGGTCTTTGAAGTTGAGTCCATAACTCCACAGTTATTAGGAGACTTCTGAGAACCAAATCAGCCCCAACGGCCAGCTCAGAATTCTTGGCTCAACCCAGGCCCTGATATTCAATGGCCAAAATGCAAAACCAGGCAACTTTTGCTTGCAGTGCTAAGTTGCAGACCATCTGTCTCTAGTCTCTAGTGAGTGCTATTGGGCAGCACAGAACAAAAGCCATCATCCCCAAATTCCAGTTCTAAGGTTCTCTTGGTCTGGGAATAAAGCCAGAGGCAATTCTACATAGGTGGCGAGCCAGTGCCATCTGATTGTCATTATCTCCTATGTGATGGTTGAGAAAAGGAAGGAAGTAAGAACCAGAATAGCCAAAGACTGTATCTTAATTCCAAAATGGGCAGGGAAGAAAGGGCAGAAGAACACAAGGACAGGCACTCACAAGGTTCCGTGTTACCGACAGCACCAGCAAAAATAGCCAGCTGGCTCTCATCCAGGGAGTTCCCCATCCAGCTGCTGTGTGCGTATCCCAGGTCTAAAGAGCACACACAGCCTGTACCTGACCAGTCCAAGTCCCCATCCATCCTGCAGTGGGTTACGGACTGCATTTCACGGGCCTCCCACTTTGGAAAAAAAATGTTAGGGAAAAAGAAAATGGCAGGTAGTCCTTCCATGTTACCTGACATATTTAATGGTAGTCACATTTTCAAAAGTGAAGACTGAATTTTAATGCTTAGGCTGTTGTATGGGCCTGTGTCCTGCTGCTTTTCCTTCATCCTCAGCTTCTGATTGTCACAATGTTTAGATGTTGTACAAGGAAGAGAA
The DNA here is from genome assembly GCA_004363435.1 of Platanista minor. Lineage (NCBI taxonomy): Eukaryota > Metazoa > Chordata > Mammalia > Artiodactyla > Platanistidae > Platanista > Platanista minor. The sequence continues at coordinate 38,287 of RJWK010012539.1, forward strand.
CAAAGACACGGACCTTTTGGAATTGACAAAACTATCTCAATGGGAGCAAGCAATGAAAAATAAGAGATACTGAACACAAGAGCCCAGCGACTGTATTTTAGGGCTGGAGGTGGGAGCCCCACATACTGTGTGGGAAGACTGGAGCAAGCTGCCAACCGAAATTTCCTTCAGATGATTCAGCAGGGAGAGGGAGAGGAGAGGGGGCGACCACTTAGCGCGCTGGGCACTAGGGGAGTATCTTGCAGTTTTAGAGAATGTTGAGAGGTGGAAGTGTGAGTGGGCAGCCTGCATTTCTTCTGCACCTACCACCACACTATCTCCTCACCTGCAAAAAGTCCATTATTTCACCGTGAAGCATTCATGCTCCGAATTAGTCTAGCAAAAAGGCATCTGGTTCCATCTAGCTAGGATCTGTTCTGTAGGCAAATGCCCGGGCATGGAAAAGGTTTTAAAGAATGGAAACCTGACTATCTAATCAGGCTCTTGATGTTCTCTTAAGCTAGTTTGTACTTTACCTTTAAATAGTACCCAGGGGAGGAAATAGCTCTTCGTGGAAAGAACACTCCCCTGGGCATCTAGAGACCAGCTCCCTAGTTTCCAGTTTGTGGCACAGAAACTCTGGGCCTGAGGGCAGTTCTCCGAACTTACTTAGCCCTCAGATTCCCCACTGAGACAAAATAAATTAGAATAAGTCACTTCTAAATTCCCTTTCCACTCCAGGATTCTGTGTTTTGCCAAAAATCACTGGATGAGGGCTAATGTTTTAACAGGCTGGCTCCACTGACTCAGCACAGATTGCTCAAACTATCTGCTATTAAGTCCTACTGGTTTAAGAGAATCCAGGTGGTTGGTAAAAGTGCTTTGCATTCTTGGAAACACACAAAGCACTGGGAGAATTGTACTCATTTTATAAACATGTGGTGACTCTGCTTTTCCTTAAGCTATACACCATGAAGCCTCCCAGTGGGGTAGCTCAGGGCAGTGATGGCTTTAGAATGACAAAGCTCTCTTCTCTGTGAACTGTGGCAGGAGCTTAATTTCTCTTAGTCTCAATTTCCTCCTCTGTGACTTGGTGACAATGAAGGCTACCTTGAAGGGTTAGGGGGAGGAGGAGGAACCCGGGCTTTCCACTGAGCAGTGGAGAAGGCTCCCCTAGCAGGAATATGTGAAGCTTTGGCCTCAGGCAGACCAAGTTCAAGGGCTGGTTTTGTGGTTTCTTACATATGTTGCTGTTTGAACTTCATTTCTCCACACCTTGGCTTCTTCATGTGTGAGATGGGAATGATAACCTTTACCGCACACAATTACTTTTGGTAAAGAGTTGAGCGGAGGTCACGGCACTTGGTAAAGATCCAGTTAATAAGAATAATTACTGTGCATTACCCACAAATTCAAAATTCGCCTGATCTGGGTACATCAGCTGGAGTTTACTTTTATATGACAAAGGGAAGTGGCCTTGCTAGAAAAGAGTTCAAATGGCAATGCAAGAATATAATTCTAGGGGCTTCCCTGGTGGCTCAGTGGTTAAGAATCCGCCTGCCAACGCAGGGGACACCGGTTCGAGCCCTAGTCCGGGAAGATCCCACATACCACAGAGCAACTAAGCCTGTGTGCCACAACTACTGAGCCTGTGCTCTAGAGCCTATGAGCCACAACTACTGAGTCCAAGAGCCACAATTACTGAAGTCTGCATGCCTAGAGCCTGTGCTCCACAGCAAGAGAAGCCATCACAATGAGAAGCTTGAGCACCGCAACGAAGAGTAGACCTCACTCGCTGCAACTAGAGAAAGCCTGCGTGCAGCAATAAAGACCTAATGCAGCCAAAAATAAATAAATAAATTTTAAAAAAAGAATATAATTCTAATCTACCTAGAAGATGAGCTGTGCTGACACTGATGAAAGAAATTAAAGACGATACTGATAGATGGAGAGATATACCATGTTCTTGGATTGGAAGAATCCACATTGTGAAAATGACTCTACTACCCAAAGCAATCTACAGATTCAATGCAATCCCTATCAAACTACCACTGGCATTTTTCACAGAACTAGAACAAAAAATTTCACAATTTGTATGGAAACACAAAAGACCCCGAATAGCCAAAGCAATCTTGAGAAC